>JAJOOS010005529.1:0-23118 GCA_029582725.1 Solanum chiquidenum
TTCAGTAATTTTTATCGAGTTCTTTATGTATGCCTATATGTGTTTCTATTTAATTGTATTGTCGAATTTGACATAAAATTTAAAAAAACAAAAGACTTTTCATATTTGTGATTTAAAAAACACGCTTTAATTATTTTTGTGATTATTAATCATTCATTAAAGATAAAAGAAACACATTCTTTTAAGGACAAACTAAAAAAGAAAATGTGTTACATAAATTAAGGCATACAAAGTTTATATATACTCTCTCCATCCAAAATATTTCTCGTATTTTGTTTCACAATATGAATTTTTATTAGTATTTTAGAATATTTTCTTTTACTTTTATTAAAATGAGAAAGAATTGCTATTTATAATAGTTTTCAATTTCTATTTTGTTTTGATTATTGAATTTATTTAATCAAATTCAACTCCAAAATAAAATAAAACTGACTCTCAAGAAGTAAAGCATAAAAATTATTTGGAAATAAAAAAAAATACTAATTTAACATCAATACTAAAATTTATAAATTTCAAATTCTAAATACGACTCTACGTTCAATCAAACCATAACTCTCTTCTTTTTGAGTGTCTAACTATATGTACACAACTTCCCCACTTCCACTTTTCAAAACCCACATAACAATCCCCACACCACCTCCCAACTCCAAAATCTCTTTTAGTTTCAAAGAAAAAAAAAGTTGAAAACTCTTCAACAACAACAACAAAAAAAAATTAATAATCCGCGACGTTTGATTAAGAATTTCGCTATGGCACAGAAGCATTTACATGAACTTCTACAAGAAGATCAAGAGCCATTTCAACTTAAACATTACATCGCCGATAGGCGTTGTCAGCTCAATAAAAATCCTTCCAAATATTCATTACAAACCGTAAAGAAACAAAAATCGATTTCTTCTCCAAGTAATACTAGTACATTATTATGCAAACACGCTTGTTTTTTCTCATCGATTCGAAAAAAATCAGATGGGAATTGTTCGGAGAGATTATCACCAATCAATTTCCCGATATCAACAAAAAGTCCAGTGAGGAATGTGTTTCTACATATACCTGCTTCAACTTCCTCATTGCTCCTCGAAGCAGCAGTGAGGATTCAGAAGCAACAAAATCGACCCAAATTGAAGAAAACCCAGATGGGTTTTGGTTTATTTGGGTCGATTTTGAAGAAATTTATGAATAAGAAACGCGAAGTCAACAATGGAATTGGGATGAAGAAGGATGAAATTGTGGCGGAATTGACAAGTGCGTCTTGTTCATGTAATCATAGTAGGCTTAGTAGTGCGGGTTGGTCGGAGAGTAATGAAGAAAAATCAATGGATTTCGAAACTTCTAGTAGTTGCAGGTCGGAAAATGAAGAGGTTGAGTTTGGTATTTGTGAGAGAAAATATTCTTCGAGTCCGATAAGCCCTTTTAGATTTTCTCTTCAGAAATGTCCGTCGTCGACGGGTTGCCGGACGCCGGATTTTTCATCGCCGGCAGCATCTCCAGTTCGCCACAAAAAAGAGGTTTGTCGTTTTTTGTCTCTGTTTTGTCAGTATAAAATATTACTCCCATCAACTTTTATTAAGAGCATCCGAGGCTCGAATTTAAGCTCTGAATATTAAATCCACTTTGTTAGATTTTACAGTTGAATCTCCGTACAAATATCGAATAGAAGTGAAATGGGTTAAATTACATAATTTGTTTTTTCGGAAACCTATTTCTCCTATATTAATTGAATTTTCTACCATTTAATTTTTTGCTAATTTATGTGTATATTTATTTTTCCTATTATAGGAGTAAATTCATATGCTTATAAAAAAATCAATTTTTCTACTTATACACTAGATAATTTGGAGAGAAAAAAAACACTAAATGTAAACTATTATTAACTTAGCCTGTCACGACTTAGTAAATATATAAGTTTGATGTACAAAGCATTTCGAATCAGCAAAAATTGAAAAAAAATAGATTTTTTAAGGGATGTAATGCATATAGTCTTTATATCATCGTATCAGGACTAGTAACTTGTTATATCTTGGTAAAAAAAAATTAGGTGCAACTTTCTTCTAAATAAATTGTAATTTTTTTTACTATTTAATATTGTTAATTAATATAACTATTTTTATTTTTTAATTATTTTTGTGTCTGAAAATGAATCAACTTGTAAGTTTGACCTGGTTTTTACCTGTCGGCAAAAGGATCTTGTTGGTCTGATACGGTGGCCGGAATGTCGATGGTAAATGACAAAAATGCCCATTGAATATTTTGTCGTTTTAATAATCAAACAAATGTATTAGGGGAGAATTTTGTCATTTTATTATATATGGCTAGAAATTTTCCTATTTTTTTTATTATTGGACCTTTTTTTTCACGCTTCTGCCACCAAAATCATTTTTTAATTGGACGAAATTATTTATTTAAAAAAAAAAGACACAAATTTTCATAAAAGGACAAAATAAAAAATTTTGTTCTCGTCTTTTGGATCTAATTTGATAATATCATAATCTCAACATCACTCTTTCCCATATTCCTTCCATACCAATTTATATTGGCATGTAAGCAGTAGCATAGAGTTTAAAAAATTACGTTTAAAAATAAATTATAGATATTTATGTGATTTTAAATTATTATTTATAGGTAATTGACTCGTCGGAAACGTTTTGATGGACCTTAATTCCGTCGAGAATTCTTTAACAAGAATTCACATTATATTTATTTTGGGACAGACTATAAAGAAAAGTATGACATATAAATCAGGAGCGAAAGAGTATTATCGTTGACAAATTCTAGAGCATATATAGAATAAACATTAGCAATCAACTTCATATAATTCATGTCCTACTAATTAAACATTCCGTCAAATAATTAAACCACTATAGTATATTTTCTTGAAATTATGTAGCTTATTATATATGATTGTATTTAATAATTGATTTATTTATTTTTGTGTGTGTTTAGGACAAAGAAAACTATGAAGGTTTGGCAAATATTGAACAAGAAGAAGATGAAAAAGAACAATGCAGCCCAGTTTCCGTCTTGGATCCTCCGTTTGATGACGATGGACATGAATGTGAATACGAGTACGAGGATGAGGATGAAGATGAGGAAGACGATGATTGTGGTATCGAGTGCAACTATGTACTCGTACAGAGTACGTAAATCCTTTCCTCGAACTTATTTTGAATATTAATGTGCGATATATGAGTAATATGTGATAAATGCGAACTTGGTAAGTAAGGATTCATATCGTTGATGCTTACTTGTTTGAGACTCACATATAATTATTGTGATAAATGATTAAAATTAGGTAAATTAAATATTAAGTAGTATAAGTGCATGCCATAGATGTTCTAATAATAGATAGTTCCTAATATATTGAATATAATAAATTTAAGTAGTTTGTAATATATCATTTGTTGTGAAGTCATTTTCAATTTAAGGACATGTTTGGTTGGATTTTAATACTAAATAATTGTAAGGTCATAACCAACTTAATTATGCTGATTTTGATATATTTTGAATTATTTTGATGTGGGATCCATAAAAAATTTCAATCTTTATAAAACAATTTGTATGTGTGTGTTGTACACCATCATATCCGATAAGTAAATCTCTATGAAAAAAAACACTAATCAGAATAATAAGTGTTTAGTGGACACCCTCTTATTAGCTATATCAGTTACGCTAAGATTTTTCTTCGTAACATGATAAAAATGATGACTAACATATATAGTGCGACTTTTTTTGTTTTTACAGTGTCAATGTGTATAACTTAAATCTTTTATTAATTTAATTGCATGATGACCCTACATTTAGTCCATGGGGGATTTATTCACTTAATTGATATGGCTTGTCCTTTCTTTCAATTCATTGAACTTTGAGAAGAAATTAATATCAAACTTCTTGAATTTCAAATATATTTGCTAATTTTGGGCTCTGCTTTATTCAGTGTTTTTTTTTCAGACTGCTATGATTCAGAGAAACATATTAATTAAATGATAAAGAGTACATTTAGTAGGGTCATTTATATTGTTTTCTAGCATTCCCTCTTTACCATTTGTTCATAGTTGAAAATCACATTAATAGTTGTATAATATAAGATCCCTTTTTCTGCTGTTTTTTTTGGACAGTAACAATAAATACAAAGTAAAAAGGGACAGAGATGTCTAAAAATCACATTTAAGTAAAAGTTGTTACTTTCATTTGTACCTATTGCTCAGACTTTTCAAAAATGTTGGCGCATTCGTGTCGGATTTTTTAATGCCCTTGAAGGATTTTGCACGCACATGTCGATACTTTTAAAGAGTCAAGAGCAACACAGATTCTTACTATGTTTGGTTGCTCATTGTATTAGTAGGGTTCTTTAAGTTGTATTCTAGCAACATACAAAGAAGTAGATGTTGTTACTTTCATTTGCAGCTATGCAGCTCGGACTTTTCAAAAATGTTGTTACACGTGTTGGATCCTCTAGAAATGCACTTTTTCAGGAGGATTTGACACGCACTAGTCGACATTTTTGAAGAGTCAGAACAACACAGATTGTTACTTTGTTTGGTTGCTCACTACATTATTTAATGGAGGAGGAAAATAGCTTTTGTTTATAGTTGCAATTGATTTTCTCTTGAAAATGAGTGAAACTTATGTTGATTGTGTTGCATTGCTAACAGGAGCACAACAACAACTTCTATCCAAGCTTCGTAGATTCGAGAAGCTAGCAGAGTTGGATCCTATTGAGCTCGAGAAACTAATGCTCGAGGAAGAAGAAGAAGGCAACAATGATCTCGAATATGATAATGATTCGTTGTTATCATACAGAGACAGTGATTTTGAGACGTTTGCAAGTGAAGTGACAATCCCTTTCGACATGAAAAGGCTAGTCTCAGACCTTATATCCGAGGAGAAAACCGAGACTAACAACTCAAACAATAGGGAAGAAGAAGTTGTCTTTGGAAGAGTATGCAAGAGGTTAGATTCATGGCAACATGTGAGATCAGACACCATTGACATGATGATCGAATCGGACTTTAAAACTGAGCTTGATGACTGGAAAAAGTTTCATGAACAAAGGGAAGAAGCTGCATTGGAAGTTGAAGTTTCAATCTTTAGGTTGTTAGTAGAAGAATTAGCAGAGGAGATAGTGCATTTTGGTGGACATCATGGTAATTTCAATAAAGTTTTGGCCTAAGCATTTCTCCGCGAATCCAGATTAGTCAGAGTGTCAATGTCGGTTCTGGACACCGGATTGGGAAACCATAAAAGAACACATAGAGATCTCCTTTGTATTTTAATCTATCATAGTCTAACTTATTGTACTATGACTTAGGCTATAGTTTGTAGTGCAACCCAAAGAGTTTTTTGGGGTGTTAGACAATAGTATTTAGTAGCAAAAATTACTTATCATGTACATGTGAGGGGGGAGGTAAATTCTATCTTACTTCATGAGACTAAAAAGTATAGCCCTCAATTTTCTTACTAGAGGAAATAATATTTGTATCAAGACTTTGCTTCTTTACATGTGATCACTCTTCATTATGGCATATTTTAATTCAATCTATGGGTATTTGTCCAAGTCTCGATGAACAGAGTTATGTAAAGCTTATGCTAGTGAAAGGAACCAAGTAATCGGTCGAATAGTTAAAGTACAAATAAGTTATGCAAAACTTATACTAGATTGTGGTAGCAAGTAGCTCACAGAATAGTTGAGATACACGCAAGTTGGTCAGCAAGTAAATGATGGAATACTCGAGGTGTAAGAAAGTTGTTTTAACGAATAATCATTGAAATAGTCTAGGTGCATATAAGTTGTTCGGTAAGAAATCGACACACACAACGTGCACACGAACTACTCATACTAATCGGTAAAATGATCGAGATGTTCACACATTGTTCAATTAATAATCAAGATAATTAACAAAATAATCGAGGTTCACGTAAACTGGTCTAGATATTACTTTTATCACAAAGAAAAAGGAAAGTTGAGTTTATTGACCTTAATTAGTCTTTGAAAAGGAAATCATGTCACTTTCACTTGACACCAAATATTGACCTTTTGTGAACTTTCCCTATAAAGAGTGCTGGCTGATGTCAAATTGATGCCATTTCATATAAACTTGGAACTTAAAAGAAAATTCCTCCATAATAGAATCAAAGTCAATTCTTTGATAAGATTTTAAGAAAAGAATATGATTCTAGTCCTATAGCACAAGATAATATCAACTAAAGTAGATTTTTTTGTTTCCACTTAATGTTCGATATTTATATTAAAGTCTGGCTAAATTCTAATTTCCATATTGCAAGGCCGATTTATGGGGGTGACATATGTTTTCAACAAGATTTTTTTCATACCTATATCTCACATCAGAGACATTAGTTACGAATAGAGAAATTTCAACTATCCCAAAATAACTCAAATTTGTTAACTAATAAGGAATAATCTTTTTACAACCTTTTAACCTTATCCACTCTTATCTATATATAATATATAAATACTTTCTAGCTACCGCTAAAGCAAACAACCAAAACCAACCAAAAATATTCTCACAATTATACGTTAGCTTACTTTACATAATTAAATATACTAAAGAATTTCATAGTGAATTATATAGTATAGTTGTGAATTGCAAAAATGTTAAAAGTGATAATGGGACCTAATCCAACTAATGACTCATAATTGTTATAGCAAAAGTTAGAGAATAATAATACTTCATTTATTTTTGTACTATAGATTATAGATGTGTCACATTTAAAAAAGAAGTGGTTGTTGCCTCTATAAGTACCCTTTAGAAGTAAAGAATATAAAAAAAGGTATGTACATTAAAACCATAGGATATAAGAATAGATGCTTCTTGTTGTTTTGCACCTTTTAAATTTTGTTTCTTACTTTTGTTATTTTATTTTAACTTTTTGCTCAAAAGAGAATATTATATTATATAAAGCAAAGAGGAATATAAAGTTCAGAATAAAATTTTATTTGTGCTTTATGTTATGGATAATAATGATAGTGTTAGTACTAAATTGCCCAATCTATCAAGAATCAATAATGGATATAAATTTTTATAATGAGTTTTTTTAAAAAAAATTGAGTGGTGTGTTTGGTAGGGAGAAAAATATTTTTTAGAAAATATTATTCAGTTCTCATGTTTGGCTTGTTAATGTTTGAAATTTCTTTTCTTCAAAAATTTAATTTTATTTAAAAACGAGGAAAATAATTTTCTTAATAGGAGTAAGAAAAACAAATTTCATAATAGGCATTACACATTCATTGTCTCCTTTCCTGTTCCAACACCCGACCCCTCACCCTTACCCTCCCACCGCCTCTCTCCAACTTATATCGTATTTGTCTAAATTATATATAAATATTTTTAAAATATTCTTTTTAACCGTCAAACACCGGAAAGTAGATAAATAATGATTTTTAGGAAAATATTTTCGGCGAAAAATGTTTTTCTTTAATCAAACACACTAAATCTCAGTTATTTTCAAGTATATTTAGGTTATATATTTCTATATTTCTTAGATATATTGAACTATATACATACTCCATTTAAGTCGATAAATGTCTTGATAGCAATATTGATGGAGATAGTAATAATTAAAAATAATTTATTATGCGCTCAAACAGACTCAAACATTGCGACTATTAAATAAAGAGCAAGCTTAGTCTCAAATTGGACAAACATATCTAGGACTGATCTCAACTTATATATATCTAAGCAATTAAGATTTTTAAAATATTACACATGATAAAATAATTAGTAGGAAACTTTTATTGCATGCTTAACTTTGAAAGTAGCAATATTTATTTGCTTAAAAAATTACCTATTTTTTAGACCATAGTCCAGACAAATAAGCTTTGACAATAAATAGTGACTAACATGCATGCTTCAACAACCGGCAAAATCACAAAGTTCAACTAATTATTTCCTTTCTTCTAATTCATATGAATTTATTTGATCTGATATGTAATTTAAGAAAGAATGATTTTTTTTAAAAAAAATTTATAATATAAATAAGCATGTGTGGCTATAAATTATGTCAATCAAGAAGATAAAATATTTTTTTTAAAAGTTAAATGAATACTAAATATGAAAATGAAGCTGACTAAAAAAATATGTTCCATAAATTGAGATAGAGAATAAACATTTTAAATAAGTATTATAATAAATATAACTTCTCAGATTAATTAATATGTATCTCACTCTTATCATCATTGATCTATTATTATTATTTTTCTCTAGTTTTTATTTATTTAGTTTTTTCTGTAATTAGGAATGAAGGCCCACAAAAAAGATAACAGAGATGTTGATCTATCATTAGTTCTTGTTATTTTTGGAAAATTATATAAAAATGAATAGTAATAATGGGATAATGATGGAGGAGCACAAGATTTTATTAGATGCTTATATCAGATCAATTCGTTTTATTATTATTAAGTGATTTAATAAAATAAAAATATACAAATTAATTATAATTAAATAATAAAAATGTATGAGTAAATATATATATAAATAATCGATGCAAATATATTTTAATTTATCGAATAAGTTAGAGATCACAAAAAAGAACAAAAAAATATTACAAATGTTCATGCATGATTGGGTTTACTTTTTGTATATTATATGAAAGAAGTATAATAATGAATTAATTATATA
Source organism: Solanum chiquidenum (assembly GCA_029582725.1). NCBI lineage: Eukaryota > Viridiplantae > Streptophyta > Magnoliopsida > Solanales > Solanaceae > Solanum > Solanum chiquidenum. The sequence goes on from JAJOOS010005529.1 coordinate 8,634, forward strand.
GTAATGACTAATGATAAAAAAAAAAAATACATGGATAATATTGGGATAATGATGGAGAAGTATCTGGTTACCACTAAATGTTTTTATTATGAAAATAGCTTAAATGACTCAAATCAGTACAAAATGGAGTAATATAGATTCTCCTCTTTTAATTTATTTATCATGTTTTAATTTAATATAAAAAATTAATAAGAAGGAATTTTTTTTAGATCTGATAATTTTAAAATTAAAAATATATCAGATCTATCAAAATATTTTTTAATCTTATGATTTTAAATATGACAGGTAGAAAATTGCGATTAAAGAATTACTAAAAAGAGAAAGATATTTTTAAAACAAATTAAAGATAAAAATAAGACAAACAAATTGAAACTGAGAAAATATATATATGGCTCGCACATCAAATATTTTGCAGTTCACAATCAATTGGTATTATTTTTCAACAAATATTTTTAAAAATAAATAGAAAAATTAATAAGTTTTGTTTTTCATTCGGTGTCTAGAACTTATAGTGGAGTCCCAATTAAAATTAGATTGCGCATTGTAAGGTCCATTCGATAGCGACACTATTAATAAAATTTTCTTTATACTGAAGGTTCGAACTTGATACATGTAATTAAGAATAAAATAATTTTATCACCGCACTATAATTCTAATGAAAAAATTAATAGTTGGTGGCCATAATATTTTTCTATATATATACTTACATATTAATTATTATTTGATGAAAAGGGAGATCATGACAAAAACTGTCCTCCATCATTAAGTTAAGTCTATATGCCTCATGATGAACTTTTGGAAGAGAGGATAAGAGTCAATTAACATGTGTATGGTTAAGGAGAAATATTCTAGCAAACTTTGACACGATACTACAATAATTCCAACTTATAATTAATTCTGAAAAAAAAAGTGGATTTAGAATTTTTAAATTTTAATTATTTATTAATTTTAAAATAAAATTTATATATATATATATATATATATTCGATGTATTTCTTAGAACAAATATAATGTTTGAATCAAAGTACTAGATTCTATTGAATCCATAACTTTTTTTATTATGGCTCCACCTTTGAAAAGGTTATTGAATTATGAACAATATTTAGAAATAGTGGTATTTTGAGCCTTATAAATTGACATTCATAACGATGGTTTAACTTATTATCAAATGTATAAATAATTTAGTTTAAAAACATTCTCAATACGATGTGTTTATTCGTTCTCTATTAGTATATGTATTGATTCATAATGTATTTGTGTATCAATTTGCTTTATATTAAATAAAATTCAAACTCTTGCTATGTATTATATTTATTTATTTTTAAAATCGTTATTTAAGATAAATACAAACATATATTTGCTCTATGTGGATGAGAAATCAATTCCAATACTTAACAAGTCAATATTTCTTTTTATTTAGCCCCAAAAAGAACATTTGAGAGCATCTACTTTTTCTGTTTTAATTTACGTGACGAAAAAGGGACTAATACGTCAATCAAAGGAGCAGTTAGTTCATCAAACTCCGACCTAGCATAGATTATCACACATTCTTGGCTAGGTTCGAAAGAATATCCCATGCCCAAACTTTAGATCATGAATATCAAAATTTCGTACCAAATTAAATATCGATATGATACGAAGTATTGAGTGCAAATGAATCTGAAAAAATAATATTTCCTCCATCCGCTTTGGTGTACATAAAATTTACCTTTATCTTAGAGTTGTTTGAATACTAGAACATCTCAATGGGGATGTCACTCCGATTCATTCATGTTTTAACGATTAGTTGAGATATGAAATTTGCAATAATATAGCAATTTAGATAGTTAGGTGTGTTTATTAACTATTAACTTTGGAATTTTTCAAGTTTCACAAGTAAAATTTATCGATCTAAAATCTTACATTATTCAAGAAATTGAATCCATGAATTCCTCGTGTTGTGTCACGAACCAAGTTTATAATACATATATTTATCCTTTAGATTACATTATTATCGAGCTCAAAACTATGAATATAATGTAAACTTAATCAAATTCACCTAAGATATTGCATTTACCCTTTTATAAAAAAAAAATCAATTAAAAAATATGTCAGTCCTTCTCTTTAATCCGTCCTCGTGGTCGTGTACTAAGTGATGAGCATTTATATAATATCAGTAGGTATAGTGTCATATCTATCTGGTTGCAGAATTATAAAGTACAATACTGCATGCTTGAAATTAAACAGCTGTTAAATTCAATGCTCTCTGTGCCTATGCTTTTTTTAAAAAAAAAAAAAAAATTGTTTGTGTCTTATCAAATTAATTAATGTGATAGATTGTTCATAGAAGCATAATTGTCTCAAAGGATTGTAAGAAAAAATTTATGGCGTTTGGCCGGAGTTAAATTTCGAAAAATATGTTTATATAAAAAAAATTGTGAAATTTTGAATTTTTTTAAAATTTGACTTTAAAGTTGAATTTTGGGTTTTTAAAAAAAATACCTGTTTGGTCATGAAAATTATTTGATTTTCTAGAAAAAAAATTGTCACTTTATTTTGAAATCGGCGATACCCAAAATTCTTTATTCATTTTTATAGATTTTTCTTTTTTAAATCTAATCTAGATTTATTATTTTTATAATATAATCCAATTTGAATTATATTTCATTGTAAAAAATATGATCAGGTATAACTAATTTTGAAAGTTTTAAGAAAAAAACGATTTCCTTTTTCTCTTCTTTTTTTAGAAAAAAACGATTTATTTTTATTTTTATGGTTAAATGCCTACTAAAAAACACCAAAAACTATTTTTCATTGCATTTTACTCCCATGAATTTAAAAATAATTCCAATTGATATTTATAGCAAAACATAAATATCACTTTTCAATTAAAAAATAAAAAACTGCTTTTTCAAAAACTTAATTAATTAAACGTGGATAAATGGACCAGCTAATCACCACTTGTTAAAAAAGATTAACTATTAATTCAACCGTCCAAAAAGGGATAATATTATAGCTCGATAAAGAAGCGGAATTAAAATTTAGAGTTTATGAGTTCTGAACTTGTTATCAAACTCATAGTTATCATAGTTGTTAGATTGATAATTAAATAACAGTACATATTTAATAAAAAAATTCACACAAATTTATAATCTAAGACTTTAAATAATTGCATAAATCAATATTTTAACCAATTTAAAACTCGCTGAGAATATCAAAAAATTTAATGATAAAGAAACATTTCTTTCTTTTAAAGAGCTCTATGCAACACGAATTTCAGTATTAGACTATTAGTAGATTTTGAATAGAAAAATATTTTATAAAAAAGTTAAATATATAGACATATATTCAAAAATCTATAGACACACAATACCCTACATATGTAAGTGAAATAAATATGTGATTGGTTCATTTAATTTGGTCGTGAGAAGAAAGAAAACAGTGTCAACAAGATCATAAATCAAAATTATTCTACGTACGTACGATTATTTTTTCTCCGTTTATTTTTACTTATTATATCTATAGAGACTAATCTAGAGAGTTTGCACAAATTTTTTCGAAAGAAAATGAAATTATATAGATATAAGATATTTTTTATTTACATATATAGATTTTGGAATTGTTTTAAACATAAGACTAGTGATCGGCTCAGTAGTTGTGGGTTTCAAAATTTATGTTGAGGTTTCATATTTAAATCAGAATCATTATATTTTTATTTTTAAAAAAAATAATTTTGGCCCCCTAAATGAAAATTTTATATCTGATATTGCTTATCTAGTATTTTAAAAATAATATTCACTTTAACATATTGCTTTTCATGTTTTGTCTTTAATGTTAATTATTTATTTTTCAAATGATCTCTTAAAATCAAAGATAATACATTAATTAATGATTATTGCGATAAAATAGTTACATTAATTATTTTAAAACGTGTAAAATTTAAAGTGGACAATTAAAATTGAACGACAAGGTAGATTAGGAAAACTCCTTGTGGTCAGAAAATTTGGCCAGAATGGTATTTTACCTTTTTGAACATTTTTATTCTTTTAACTTGAATACCTTTTAACTAAAAATGGAAAAAAGATTAGTTTACTTTAAAATAAAAAAGATATTATAATTTTTTTAATTTTCTGGCTAAATTTGCTGGTTATTTAGCATTACCCGGTAGATTATATATTGTTTAATTTGATGTATATATTGCCAAAAATTTGGATGTTTTCCTAAGGTTGACAACCTCAATTATTACCCAATCATGATTGATAATAAAACATTTCTCCTTTTATTTTATTAATTTATTTATTTTAACTTCTAAATAAGAGCTCATAATGGGTGACCATACTACGTTATCGCACCGTTATTTCAATGAACTTTATATTGTTATATACTTATATTAAGTATTATATAAAAATATTAGTTGATTCAATGTATTTAAATTAGTTATTAATGATGAAGAGATTCTTATATATAAATTATTTATTACACTAGAAAGTTGCTTTTGCATATTCAAATAATTTTATCCATGTAACATAATGTAATATGTATTCTTATTCCATTTTCTATTAAAATTTCATATATTCATATATATGATTTACTCGATTTTTGATATTCAGATTAGAATTTGAATTAAAATTCACATATTATAAGATTCATTTTTGAAATAGGATATTTTTAATTCTGATCAAGATCTCGAATCCTACACTTCTGATTGTTAAAGCTAAAGAAATCATAACTATTCTACCGTAATTCATGTTTGTATCGAGATCATGCAGTATACGATGACCAAATTTAATATTATTTATATATATGAAACATAAGAACGGGTACGCCACTCCGTTCATGCACTGTGTAACGGTAAAATTCGTGATTGTTAATTCAATAAATAATATTCTGAAATTTAATACTATATGGGGTCAATTAAATTATATATGTCTGGATTACATTTATTATCCAACGTTATAATTTTATTTAAAATGGAATAGACGTTTTTTTAATTTATTGGCATGTTATTTTTTGGAGGAAACATAAATTAAAGAGCTTATATTTATTGTCATTTGCAAAGAGTTTCTAATATAGTATACTTTCTTCATTTTAAAATAACTGATGTTTAAATTTTATTTTTTAAAAAATAAATGATTTTAAAATTTTAAGAAGGAATTATTTTTATCCTTCAAAAAATTTATTCTTCAAGAATATTATTTAAATCTTAAAATGCTTTCAAGTAAAGTTAATTAACTCCATCAACATTTAATATATATATTCACGATGGACTAAATAACAAAAATCAGCTAGTTATAAAAAAAATTAAAAAAATTGGCGATAGATAAATTATGTAATTTTACATAAATTATGTATTAAATAGATAATTCACAATTTATCATATTTAACTATGAATCGACGATAAATTATTAAAAAATCTTGTTAATTATAAGTTTTTAACAATAAATTAGCGATAAATTTTATAACTATTTTTATTTTTCATATAGGATAGTTTCTTATGTCTCAATATTATCATACTATTTAATAATAAATTAACGATGAATTTCATAACTGAATTTTAATTTTAGTATAGGATAGTTTCTTATGTCCTAATGTTATCATACTATAATCTTTAACTTTGTCATCATATGGCCTCTCTTTTTTTTTTCTTCCTAATTTTGGACTATGGTATTTGGATTGCACAAAATATATGGTGAAATAATTAGGTTAGGCCAAATATTCAGACAAATATAAAACAAAATTACATGATTTTTGTTGTCTGCTTTGGAAAATTCCAAACTTCTTCTCTAGCCACCTCATGACTACATGAAATGAACCTTCATATAACAAATATCTAATTAACTAATCAACATAAAATAAAATATTTTTTTTAAGAAAAAGAAGATAACAGATATATCCCGAACTATTGTAAATAGTATGCAGATATCATCCGTCATACTTTTGAGATATTGGTGCCTCTGCCGTCCAAAAACTAGAGCATATATGCCCTTCACTCTAATGAAAGACTAAATAGGGACACGTGGCACAATCTTATCCATCGATCCGATATTTAATAAATGTCAGGTCGATGAATAAGATTATGACATGTGTATATCCGTTAGTATAAAAGGTATATATGCTCTTTTGAAAATTTGTCTCCTTATATTTCATTAATCTTAATACTAAGAAACTAAATATTTTAGTAAATCAAATATTAGACTTCTTTTACATTTAACCAATTAAAAACTCGTGTTCCAATTTTGAAAATGTCAAAAAAATGATGATAAGAAATGTTTCTCTCTTTTAAAAAAAAACTCTACGCAACATAAAATTCAATTGGTCGATCAATTTTGAAGAACAAAATATTTTATAAAAAAGTTAAATATATGGACATATATTAAAAAAATCCATAGACACACAATACCATATATATATGTCAGTGAAATAAATATGTGATTGATTCATTTACTTTGGTCGTGAGAAGAAAGAAAATAGTGTCGACAAGATCATAAATATAAAATTTTGTATGTATGTACATTATTCATTCTCCGTTTATTTTTACTTATATTATATCTACCGGGTGGATCTAGAAAATTCACTTAAATTCCTTAGATAAAAAATGAAACTATATAGATAAGAGATGTTTTATTAAAAAATTTATTTATATATATTGATTTTTGAATTTTTTAAACATAAGATTAGTGATCGGCTCAATAACTGTGGATTTCAAAATTTAAGTCAAGGTTTCAAGTTCAAATCAGAAGTATAATATTTTTAATTTTTAATTTTTTTAACCCCTTTAATGAAAATCTTATATCCGATATTGCTTATCCAATATTTTAAAAATAATAATATTCACTTTTAACTATGTCTTTTCATGTTTTATCTTTAATATTAATTACTGTATTTATTATTTAAATGATTTCTTAAAATCAAAGATTAAATATTAATTAACAATTATTGTGGTAAAATACTTATATTAATTATTATTATTATTGTTATTATTATTATTTTAAAAACATGCAAAATCTAACGGCGAGGGTCGATTATATATTGTTTAATTTGATGTATGTATACAAAAAATTGGATGTTTCCCTAGGTTGACAACCTCAATTATTACCCAATTATGATTGATAATAAAAAAAATTGCCTCCTTTATTTTATTTTATTTTATTAATTTGTTTTATTTTTAACTTCTAACTAAGTGCTCAGAATGAGTCGCCATACTACGTTATCACACCGTTATTTCAATGAACTTAAAATTGTAAGTATTATATAAAAATATTAGTAGATTCAATGTATTTAAATTGGTTATTAATAATGAAGAGATTCTTATATATAAATTATTAATTACACTAGAAAGTTGTTTTTGCATATTCAAACAATTTTATCCATGTAATATAATATAATATGTATTCTTATTCCATTTTCTATTAAAATTTCATATATTCATATATATGATTTACTCGTATTTGATATTCATACTAGAATTCGATTGAATTAAAATTCACGTATTATAAGATTCATTTTTGAAATAGGATATTTTCAATTTTGATCAAGGTTTCGAATCCTACACTCCTGATTGTTAAAGGTAAATAAATCATAACTATTCTATCGTAAATCATGTTCGTATCGAGATTTTGTAGTATACCATGACCAAATTTAATATTATATATGAATCATAAGAACGGGTACCCACTCCGTTCATGCACTGTGTAACGGTAAAATTCGTGATTGTTAATTCAAAATAAATAATATTCTGAAATTTTAATATTATATGGAGTCAATTAAATTATATATGTCTGGATTACATTAATTATCCAACGTTATAATTTTATTTAAAATGACAGATTAGTCAGTATTTTATTTTATTTTTTTAATTTATTGGCATGTTATTGTTGGAGAAAACATAAATTAAAGAGTTCCTATTTATGGTCAAAATTGTCATTTCCAACGAGTTTTTGATATCGTATACTTTCTTCATTTTAAAATAAGTGATATTTAAATTTTTTTTTTAAGAAAATAAGTGATTTTAAAATTTTAAGAAGGAATCAATTTAATTCTTCAAAAAAAATTATCCTACAAGAATATTTTTTAATCTTAAAATGCTTTCAAGTAAAGTTAACTCCATAGACGTTTAATATATATATATTTGCGATGGACTAAATAACAAAAATACCTAGTTATAAAAAAAATAAAAAAAAATGGGCGATAGATAAATTATGTATCTAAACAATAGATAATTCACTATTTATCCTATTTAACTATGAATTGACAATAAATTATTAAAAAGTCTTGTTAACTACAAGTTTTTAACAATAAATTAGCGATAAATTTTATAACGATTTTTATTTTTCATATAGGATAGTTTCTTATGTCTCAATATTATCATACTATCTAATAATAAATTAACGATATCAGAACTGAATTTTATTTTTTGTGTAGGATAGTTTCTTATGTCCTAATGTTATCGATCATACCATAATCTTTAACTTTGTCAGCACATGGCCTCTCTTTTTTATTTCTATTTTCCTAATTTTGGATATGGTATTTGGATTGCACAAAATATATGGTGACATAAATATTCAATCAAATATAAAACAAAATTACATGATTTTTGTTGTCTGCTTTGGAAAAATTCCAGAACTTCTTCTCTTGCCATGTACCCACCTCATGACTACATGAAATGAACCTTCATTTAACAAATATCTAATTAACTAATCAACATAAAATAATATTTTTTTACAAAAAAAAGATAACAGAATTTTTTTTGATTCTTTTTTTGATAATTTCGGTTTATCTAATATTTTTCCATCATTTAGGTTCCGAACTTTATTGAAATCAATTAAAGGAAAATAATTGTAACTATGTATTTACGATACATAGTTATAATTTCAGAAAATTATGTAACGTATTTACATTTTGAATTAAGTAGCAAATTAATAAAAGAAAAAGGACAAATATACCCCTGAACTATCGTAAATAGAATGCAAATATCCTCCGTCATACTTATGGGACATTGGTGCATCTGCCGTTAAAAAATTAGAGCATATATGCCTTTCACTCTAACGGAAGACTAAATAGGGATACGTGGCGCAATCTTATCCATCGATCCGATATTTAATAATTGTCGGGTCGATGGATAAGATTATGACATGTGTATGTCCGTTAGTATAAAGAGTATATATGCTCTAGTTTTTGGACGGCAGGGGCAACAATTGTCCCAAAAATATGACAGAGGGTATCTGCATACCATTTACGATAGTTCGAAAGTATATTTGTCCTTTTTCCCAATTAATAATACATACACGTGTTGATACAAGTCTTTCACGGGCTTTAATGGATACGATATGTATTGTTACAACTAATTAATATCCAACAGATACCATTTGATACAACAAATATCCTTCATCTGAATACAACTTTTTTACTGATACAACTAATACTCCCGATACAATAATTGTAGCTATGTTTCATATATACGCAAATTATATATACATTTCGTAACTACGCTCTAAACTAAGACCAGCCCAATTGTATGGAAACACTGATCCAAAGCAGATTAGCTCAAAAGTAGTGATGTTAAGAAGACTAATTGAATGGGCCCAAATAGAAACTGGCCCAAATTTGAACAGATTTATACACTTGGTAACCAATTTTCATCCGCTACTAAAAATCACTATTTTTCCATTTGAAATTTTCTACCGAAAAGATGTTTTCATACGGAAAAATTAGGAAGTTTCCCAGTATTCACGATATGTGTTTTCCAAGTGTTGGGTGACAAAATTATGTTTTATAACACAAATTTCTCAGTGATCACGGAGAAAAAAAGTCTTTCTTTCTAGAAGTGATCCTACTATTTATGTGATATTACCTTTGTCAAACTATTTAACTTAATGAACAATCTTTGGAATTTCGTTACACAACTTTTTTGCTAAAGTTTAATTTTAAAACAACTAAAATTACAAAAAAAAATATGATGAATTTTGGTTAGGCTTTAAATAGTGGTCCTAAAAAAATCATGAATTATGATTACACAACTTCAAGATACTTGATTGATTTAGCCCAAATAAGAATGGACTAGGATAAAAAATGCAAAATGAGCTCAAGAGAGTACATTCCTAAACCCAATTTGGCTTTACATTATTGGAAGCAATTGAATGACCATTTTGAGTATTGGAATGAAAAAATGTTATTTTTCCTTTAATCAGATATATCGTGTTTGAGTTTTGTAAATACTGTAATATTTTTCAAGGGAATGTTCAAATTCCGAATATTGAAGGCATAAGAAATAAAAAAGTAAATATTACTTCATCCTTAATTAAAAGTCTTGGATACGAGTTTTGAAAAAGTAATCTCCTTTGGTATGAAGTTCGATCTCTACCCTTAAAGTGAGACTTCTAGCTAGGGGTGGAGCAAGAACTTTTTATTAAGAAGATCCAAAATATAATAAAGTAAACAAACAAAGAATGGTAGATGATTCAACATCTAATAAATTTTTATACGTAATGCAATTTTACGTTAAATTAAGAGGTTTCGTATAACTTTTATTGAGTTGCCTAGCTTTTCCCTCTTTCTTTTTTTTGACATAAATACAAATTAATCGAATTCCAAAACGAATAGGAATAGAGCATCATGTGAAATAACAAAAGGGATTGTTTTTCACTAGGCACCTCTTTTACATACTTTTATTAAGCAGACTGAGATTTTTGAACTTGAAAACCAAGTTTACCTTTAGAATAATCAATAGTTTTGAAGACACTTGGAGAACTTAAAATGAAGTCATTTCTGTCTCCGTTCACATTTACTTGTTCATAATCAATTTGACATATCTTTTAAAAAGTAGTACTAAATAAAATAATAATTTCATCATACTATCTCTAATTATAATTTTCTCCGTCCCAATTTATGTGACATCATTTAACTTGAAATAAAATATAAGAAGAAAAGAAAGACTCCTTATAGAATTAATTGAAAATATACGTAAACTGGTCTGAACACCACATACAACTATGTTTGGAAGTCTTGTTTTTGTTGACTTGAGAGCAATTATAGTACCGTTGGAGTATAAGATAAAAGAAATATTTTGGCTGTTTTCTTTTCAAATACAAATTGGCAACATGTTAAAGTTGGTATCAATTTTGTCTAGTCCAACGGCTATATTCCCTCCCTATTTTCTCCTCCTTCTAAGAACATTAACGTAGTCAGTGTAATCTCATAACTGAAATTTGAAGAAAGTAATGTGTATACAGACTTATTACTATCTCGTAAAAGATAAAAACAATTGAGTTCATCATGCTCCTAATATGCTCCACTTTTGATGTTTACAATGAAAGATATTGCGGAATCAACTTTCGTATCCTATAAAGATTGAATTTGATCTGTGTGCATCTTATTCTTTATTAGACTATTTTTTTTATACTCAACTTATAAAATTTCACTGAATTTATCGTTATTGTAATTAAATCATGTTTGGTGTGAGGAAGTAGTTGAACACTATTTCTTTTTTTCTTGTTATAAACAAAAACTCCTCAATTGTCAACATTGTAAAGCTCTAGGTTTCTCCTTGCAACTATTAAATTAAAATTAACTCATGAAATACTATTATCTTAAGTTTATTCAAACACGTCACATAGAATAAAGTTAGTCAATTTTTTAAAAGATAGGGTTAAAATCCCTATTAAAGATATAGTATATTGCAAGTAATCACTTTAGCTTTTACTTTATTTTATTTTTTTAGGTAAAGTTGTTAGCTTTTATAGCTAAAGTTAGACTTCTTTATTTATTTTTTATCATAGCTTTAATTCCCAATGGAATCTAATAAGTTTTACTCTTTTCTAGAGACCCCTCCTATACTACTAACTTTAGTGCAGTTGATAATTTTGATATTAATATAAAGTATTTTATTCGTTAGAGTGAAATTTTTCAATACGAATTCAAATTAGCTAGATAGAAAAGTAATCCTAACGCAGGATAGAGTACACAAAAATGGGTCTGGATGTAGAGAAGGACCACAAATGAATAGTATATATTAGCATGATAGTCTTTGAGAACGTCCGATAAAATTAGAATGTTACAAAGAAGATACATGCATGATAAATACCTCTTATTCTTGCTCAATATTCTACGTGTTTGATATATACTCTCTCATTTTATATGATATCGTTTTTTCTATTCACTTTGAAAAGAGTTATACCTTTTTATATGTGTTTCCGTAAAGTAGAGAGATGATTTCTGATAAATCATTAGATCGAGACGAAAATAGATTAGAAAAGACGTAACGCAAGTCTAAAGACAAGAGTTAGTAACAAAACAAATACTACAACCAAACTACACGCATAGCAACATGCTTTTATAGTCAACATATTTTGCTTCATTTCCACAAATACAAAATAACTTGATATTAGAAAAAACACTTAAAAGTAAGCCAACAATTAGGAAGAATCAAAACTTCCTCTAATTCTTAAACTTCATACCGAATCAAACTAAATCACATAAACACAAGACAATTCGATCGTTAACTTTTCTTCACATAATACAATTTCAACCAAACTAAACGATACATCGAAAAATACAGAGATATAAAAGAAGAGAATAATTGAACAAAAGAATCCACAGATTGAGAGAAGACCTGTTTTAGTTACAAACATGTTTACAAGGGTATTTCCCTTTTGACACCTAAAATTAGATCATCATCCTTCAAAAGCCTAAAACTGAACAAAGAACAACATAAAGCGCGAAAAATAGAAGAAAGAATACACCCCACCAAACGCGAAAACAACCATATAGTAATAAATAGAAATTTCGATTATCGATCTTAAATATATCACACAAGCCTAATTAGTCGTCATTGATAAGCTTTTTAAAGGTGATTTATCTTTCAACGAATCGTTTCTACGCTCTTGCTCAGCTCCTCCAGCTTCTTCATCCTCATTTTCTCACTTTCGCCCACCAGCTAATACATACGATGAAACATTACGATCAGACACAGGAAAACGTTCTAAATGTACTCACACGAATAACATAATTTGAAAACGAGAACATCAATGAATTCATATTCACTCACCTCCATCAATCTTGATATAAGTTGTACTTTTTCCTTGTGTTTTTCGTTGAAGGCCTCGAGAGCTTCTTTGTATTCTCTCTCCTGTAGTCACAGATTGAAATGGCCACAATCAAGAATCTCGTATATCAGTATAAATAATAGATCCCATCTCGCCGGTTAAGTAAATTCAGATGAATTCAATATATTAATGTCTATGTTGCTCAACTCTTCAAAATCATCACGTATGTGTCGGATCCTCCAAAAGCTATGCATTTTTTAAGCATACTACATGGGTGTAAAAACATTGTTGGAAGTTCCGAACAACATAGATTGATAGATCTACCATCTAACCCAGCCAACATGAACCCCCATGCCAATGAAAAAGATCTTTAAACAATAAATAGAGAGTTTAAAACACAAGAAAAGGAGGTGAGTACTAACACGACAAAAGTGAATCAACGACATCTGCCCAACCCTTAGTTAGCAAAGTCACCCGATACCTAAGCTAGTTGGATGCAGCAAGTACTAGTCAAGGTGAGTACAAACTAGCATGGATTCATCCGTTATAGGAAAAAAGACAACATCTAGGCTATATTGCACACAGAAAATGGTGAGAGTAGAGTCAAGAATGTAGTGGCAAATAACATGTTTTATACCTTCTTCTGGCAAGCCTGGCCCAGGGGTTTTAACTCCTTGTTGACAATATCAACCCTCTTTCGGACAGTTGAAACTTCTTTCTTCATTGGATCTGCTAATGCTTCTAGTTCCTGATAAAATTTAGTTTGAACTTCATGAGTTTTATATATATATAGACTGTGAAGAAACTTGATCTGAAGTAAATTACCCTTCACAACAGTTCAAATTTTCCCAAATTTACAACATATTGTACCAATAATTCGGAAACGTACAGACTACCCTCCCTAGACCCCCACACTTGTTGGATTACACCGAGCATGTTGTTGTATAAACTGTGGCAAATCTTGGTCTCTCCACAATAACAAGAGCTACCCTTGTCAACAGTACAAATTTCCAAAATTTTATACACATTGTTGTACCAATGTTAACTGGCAAAACATAACTACAAAACCAGATTTATGCAGAAAAACATAATTTTATAGAAGAGAATTAGATAGATCAGAGTTCTTTTAGAGCTCCTTCCCTAAAATGCTCAAAAATAAGAGAAACCCCAGATGAGAAATGGAAAAAAGCAAAGACAGACCTGCATGATAAATTTTCACTTATAAATTCAAGAGTGAAGAGAAAATCAAACCCCATACTAAGAAGACATGAAAACACCAGTGTTTAATCTTCAAATATGCACAAACCCAACCAAAATCCAAACTTCAAGGACAAATTTCCAACTAAATATTCAAGAATGAAGACAAAATCAAACCCCATACTTGTAAAAAAAAAAAAAAAAAGCCAAACTTCAATCTTCATCCCATCAAAATCCAAACTTTAAGAGCAAACTTCCCGTTCAAAATC
>JAJOOS010005530.1:0-68968 GCA_029582725.1 Solanum chiquidenum
ATAATCAACACACAAAATAAAAGATACCAAGACAATATGATAAAAGATATGTATTTCCGTCGCAAATTGATGTTTGTTGCTTATAAAAGCTAAAGTCGGTGAAAGAAGGGTCTTACCTCGATCTTAGGTTCGTAATACACCTCAAAACATTCAAATATGTTCAAACCCTTGCTGTCCCAACACTAAAGTGTGATATTTTACGCAATCGATAAAACAAATTATACCACGATGATGAGCCCAACGCGTAGAACAACTTTCGTCAAGGACTTAAGTCGAGAAAATCTATACTTCACTTGATCCTAGAAATGGGTTTCTCTAATCTCTCTGGTTTTTAGCTTTAAAATGGATAAAAAGGTCGAAGAAGAAGATATATGTAACATTCCACCGACTTAGGGCCCCACCTCACGTACATGCTTGCGCAGTCCCACGAAAACGCAAATATCTCTCTATTCTGAAGTCGTATGAACAAACGGTTTGATGCGTTGGAAACTAGACTCGTAGACCTTCGATTCGATAGGTCGTGGGAAACATAAATCTTAATAGATTGGGAGAAAACGTCCGAGACATTTGACCCAAATTTCAGACAAATCTTTAAAAAGGAATTTACGGTAACTTTCGCCAACCTTTATTTTGCCACTTACCTAACTTCAAAACATGAGATACAACACTTAAAATATTACATAACACATCATTCTTAATTTATTACCCACCTTCCTGGTCTTTTCACGAAGATATGAGTCAATTTATACGTTTCGAAAAGTCGGGGTGTTACAGTTTCTCCATTAACGGCTTTGACCCAAAACAAGGTTAAATTTGAATGGTCAGAATCATGTGAACAGAGTTTTCAATTGTTGAAAGATAAGCTTACCTCCACTCCGGTATTGACCTTATCGGAAGGTACCGAAGGGTTTCTAGTATATTGTGATGCTTTAAGAGTAGGGTTGGAGTGTGTCCTTATGCAACATGGTAAAGTAATCGCTTATGCTTCTAGACAATTAAAGATTCATGAAAAGAACTATCTAACCCATGATCTCGATCTTGCGGCGGTAGTTTTTTCTCTAAAGATATGGAGACACTATCTCTATGGGGTTCATGTCGATGTGTTTACCGACCACAAGAGTCTTCAATATATTTTTAGCCAAAAAGAGTTGAATCTCCGGCAAAGAAGGTGGTTGGAACTTTTTAAGGACTATGATATGAGTGTCCTAAACCACCTCGAAAAGGCTAATGTAGTTGCGGATGCGTTGAGTAGGGTGTCCATGGGTAGTGTTGCTCACATAGAGGATGATAAGAAGGAGTTAGTTCGGGAGGTTCATATGTTGGCCCAATTAGGTGTCCAACTAAGGGATTCTTCCAAAGGTGGGTTTATAGTTCATCATTATTCCGAGTCATCACTTGTGGTTGAGGTTAAGTCCAAGCAACACCTAGATACCACTTTGATGGAGTTGAAAGTGTCAGTTCTTGACAAGTCCATCGAGTCTTTCTCCCAAGAGGGAGATGGGGTTCTTAGGTACCAAGGAAGATTGTATGTTCCGGATGTGGATGACTTAAGGGAGAGAGTTTTGGAAGAGGCTCACAGTTCTCAATATTCTATCCATCTGGGAGCCACCAAAATGTATCGTGACCTATGAGAGATCTATTGGTGGAATGAAATGAAAGGGGATATAGCAAACTTTGTGGCCCAATGCCCAAATTGCTAACAAGTCAAAGCCGAGCATCAAAGACTCGGAGGTCTATCTTAAGATATAAGGATTCCCACTTGGAAGTGAGAGGATTTCAATAAAGACTTTGTGGTAGGTTTGCCTCGTACTCGAAGACAACATGATTCTAGTTGGGTCATTGTACCTTAAGGAAGTGGTGATGTTACATGGAGTTCCTTTGTCTATCATTTCGGATAGAGGTACCCAATTTACTTTGAACTTTTGGAAAGCATTCCAAAATGGGCTTGGTACTAAAGTGAAGCTTAGTACCGCTTTTCACCCTCAAAGGGATGGTCAAGAGGAAAGGACCATTCAAACATTGGAGGACATGTTGAGAGCGTGTGTGATTGATTTGAAAGGTAATTGGGATGATCACCTCCCCTTGATTGAATTTGCCTACAACAATAGTTACCATTCAAATATTGCCATGGCACCATTTGAAGCACTTTACGGTAGGAGATGTAGATCTCCGGTTGGTTGGTTTGAGGTAGGTGAATTTGCTCTTCTTGGTCCCGAGGTGGTTTATGAAGTTATTGAAAAGGTTTAACTTATAAGAGATAGGTTGAAAATGGATCATAGTCGGCGAAAGTCTTATGCCGACAATAGGAAGAGGGATCTTGAATTTGAGGTTGGTGATTGGGTCTACTTGAAGATCTCGCCCATGAAAGGGTAATGAGGTTTGATAAAAAGGGGAAGCTTAGTCCCCGGTATGTGGCCCCTTATGAAATTTTGAAGAGAGTTGGAAATGTTGCTTATGAATTGAATTTGCCGAATGAGTTGGCTCTAGTTCACCCGATATTTCATGTGTCTATGCTCAAAAAGTGTATAGGTGATCGGGTATCCATACTTCCTTTAAAAAGTTTGGGTGTTGATGAGAACCTTTTTTATGAAGAAGTTCCGATTGAGATCCTAGATTGGCAAGTGAAGAGGTTGAGGAATAAAGAAGTAGCTTTCGTTAAGGTTCTATGGTGAAATAATCTAGTTAAGAGTGCTACATGGGAGGCCGAGGCCGATATGAAGTCTCGGTATCCTCATCTATTTCTTGCTACTCCTATTCTAACTTGAGGTAAGTAGTTTCTCCTGAGTTTGTAATGAATTAGGAGTTATGTATGTTGTGTGATCTTTTGCCATGTTTTCCTCTTATATGGTGTAGGTCCATGTGAGAAAGCACGAAGTACTTAACTGAGTCTCTCAAGAATTATATGTCCCTTTTGTTGAATTGGTTTAGTAAATGATTGCATAATTTGACTTATGAGGTAATTGATGAGCATGTTTAATTGTGTGTAATGAAAAGATATGTTGAATCTCATGTTGTATTGCATTTTGTAATAATGTTGACATGTGTTACCTCATGAGATAAGTTTATGAACATGTTTGAATAAGTTGTGATGAAATAGCATGATGGTTTAACATTGTTGTGTTGAGCTTGGATGATGTGGAGAAGGTGTTTCCTCCTATGAAATGTGTATGTGATGGATATGTGTTGTTGATTGAGCTGCTAGTCATAAGTCTTGTTTCCCATAGGAGTGATTAAAGTGTCATTCGAGGACGAATGTTCCTAAGGAGGGGATATTGTAACACTCCAGAAATCTAACGACATAAGCTATCTTCTAAATGATGACTAATGACTTAATGAGAGTAGAAATGATTTTTGAAGATCTAATTTAATGTAACTAAATTGGTAAGGAAGTATTAGTGCATGAACGTCAAGAAACGACAATGACGTCTGAAAACTAGTATGGTGCTAGGTCATGTGAATTGCCTTTAAGAGTGTCATAGGTTGACTCACGCTCCGTGGAAGGGAGTCGTGAGTCCACACTTAGAATCCTCCAAGTGGCCTCCAAAACAACCCCTCAGTCCCAAACCACGAGTATGCAGTACGGTCCGTAGACCGACTCACGCTCCGTGGAAGGGTCTCGTGAGTTGAGACTTAGTCTCCTCACCAAGACCCTTGTCTGCACCCTCTCAGTATCAAACCACGAGTGGCTAGCACGACCCGTGGTTCAATCCATGCCTCATGGATGGGGACTCGTGGATGGCACTCGATCTCACTACCTCCACACGGTTTAAGTGGGGGTAGTTTAGTAATTTACTAATTAATTGCTTAAGGGTTAAAAACAGTTATAAATAGTTATATTAGGCACATTAGGGTATGATTAAGTAATAACCTAGTCTTCCACCTTATATCTGCAAACCATAAAATCAAAACCCACTTCTCTCTATACTCTCTCTCTCTAAAGACTCAAGAAGAAGAAGATTTTATTGGAGCTAGGGTTTCAAGGTTTCTTGCCAAATTGCTTGGAGTTTCTCCATTGATTTTCAAGGAATCAACTAATGTATGGTTTCTTTTCACTCTTGGGATCTTTTCTCCAAAAGGCCCCCTCAAAATTGGATTTTAAAGTTCCCCAAATTCTAGGTTTTCTCTCAATTTCGTGGGTCACTTTACAAATGTGTTTTCATTGAATTATAATGATTAATTATGGTTGTTTATGATGATTTGTGGATGAATTAATGTCATGTTGATGGTTTTGAACAAAACCCCACAAGACCCACGAATTCCCCTTCTTTTTCACTTTAAACCCTAGTATGACTTTAATGGTGAATGAAGGATGATAATCTGATATATAATTGTGGAATTAATTATTGGATTATGATGTTGCTATATATGATGAATGATTTCCAATGAATTAGGGTTGAATCTTGATGTGGTCCTTGAAGGCTATAAATGAAGATTGTCAAATTGATGAATGTTCATATATTGAATTGTTGATCCACTTATGGTGGAGGTTCTACTTGATTTTGAATTATAGTGATTGAGTTATGTTCATCTTCCCTACAACCCCAAGTGTTTACAAGTATGCTATGATACGAACATGAATGTTAAGATATGATTATGGTAGTGTCGGTATGATGAATAGAAGCTAAATCTCATGAACACTATATGACTATGTTATGAATGAACATAATTATATGTTGATGGATCTATGATGAAAGGTTATTCTCATCTTTGAACCTGTGAGCTATATGATGAATGGTGGGTTGAATCCTTAATGCACTTCTTATTGAATTAATGTGTAAGTAAAGGCCTAATACTACGTTAAAAATGGAAATGTGCTAAGCACCGTGTGAACATGAATATGAGATGGCAGATTTTACGTTTAGCAAGTCCAGCTTCCCATATGGGTTCCTTATACGCTTAGCAAGTCCAGATTCCCAATATATATATGTTGTCTCATGAGCTGGAAACCTTTTACATTTAGCAAGTTCGGCTTTCTAGTAACAATCTCCTTGTTCCATAACTATGTTTGCCCATATGGGTATTAGCTAGTGGATCCACCTAGATGCTATTATGTTAGTTGTACCTTGGCAACTGGAACACTCTCTTTTCAGTGTGGGAGTAGAACACCGGATTCCATGAAGCTCACATGGTCTATGTCGGTTATTGCTAATATCCCTACGTTTTAAGAAGATGATCTAATGTATGAATATGACTTATGTAAATGACTGATGAACTCTACTTGGGACTACTTGAGGGATACTACTTAGTATAGGTGAGGGTATGGGACTTTACCTATGCATTGCACAAGTGGGTTCTTTGAGGAGTTCTTGTGTGAGTCCTCTATGGATAGCAACTTATGAATGGTGGTAAGGTTGGTTTCACCTATTATGATGTTGAATATGTATGTGATTAAACTTGTGTCTTCTTGATGGCTTTACTTAGTATATATATGGGGGTATGGGACTTCATATGTACATTGCACAAGTAAACTTGAAAGGAGGGTCATGGGTGGTGTCTTATGATGGTATGATATGAATGGAATTCAAATATGTAAGGTAAGGGTTATGGCTTCTTGTTATGATCATGAATGTATCTTTATCTTGTAATGTGGATTGGCTAAATGTTCCTTGAATATGCATTATGGCTTTTAACTTGAAATAGCATGTTTTCATATAAAGGTCCCTTTTATGCATGTTTTAAGTGGTTTTAATTGCATGGCTTCCATACTTAGTACAATTAATTGTGCTAACCCATATTTCTTCCTTTTTCTACTAAGTGTAGGTTCCGGGAAGTGATTGTGCTACTAAGAGGCTCAAGCTTGGACTTAGACTTTCTCCAAGACTTTTTGGTATGTCCTCAAGTTCCGAGGATACACACTATGACACTTATGTTCCTTATATTGTAATAGACTATTAGACTTCCTATGTACTCATCATTTTGAGACAATTATATTGTAAAGGGCTATTGTCCCTATTTGAGACTATTATGTGGACTTAGATGGTTTCATTGAGATGATGATGTCTAGACATTGTACTTTCTATTTTCTATTATGAGATACTTTGACATTGATGTTGAAAAGTTTTTTTTTTTTTATATTCCGCATTATTCAATGTCTATATGCAATGACGAATATGCTAAGGGCTCGTATAAGACCCCTTAGGGGTCAAGTACTCCGTGTTACACCTAGGGGGTACTCTCGGGGCGTAACAAGTAACTACCAAGGCACTTAGAAAGCTTACTTTTTAATACGAGTGTTGGATTCATGCCAAGAAATAGGAAATCGAATAGCTTTACTCTGACCAATACAACTATCACGATTCAGCCTCCCCATTTTAGGTTGAAATCTACAATATAAGTCATGATAAACTAAAATTAGCAGCTATCACACCGTGAGGCTCGTAAAACAATAGCTAACTTTGACGGATAATGAGCCCATACAACCCTTAAAATAATGTGTATCACCACACCCTCCTTCTCACCCCAATACATACACTACATATCTTTTTCCAAGATTACCCAAGCTGCACCAACAACAATACACATAAAACAACCTCAAATATTCTTTATCATTCAACAAATTGTTGAACTCACCACCCCCTTGAGTTCTTTATAACAGCACACCCATAATTCCTCACTCAAACTCATATATAAGGAGGAAGAAAATGGATCAGTTACCTTACATAAATTTCTGCAACTTCTCCTTATAACTTGAATTCCTCTAGAACTTCAACTTCCCTTCACACTTAAACCAAAAAATAAGAGAAAAGTATCTTAATAATTAAGGAAAGTGAGCAGTAGCTTGTGGGAATTTCTGCCTTGTACTTATAATTAAGCATGAATAATATGTTTCCTAGTCTTCCATGGGAGAATTAAGCTATATCCATAAGTGTTTCTCTTACCGTGGTTTGAAGAAATGAGGGTTTCTTCAAGAACCCTAGAAGGAATTTTTAGGCTACTCTTGAGAGAAAAGAGAGAGATAGCTGAAGTAAACTGTGAATTTTGTGCGTGAAAATGAGTGAAAATATCAGCTCATATTGGGTTTAAATGGAGCCTTCTTGACCATAAAAATAATCCTCTAGAACCTCCCTTTTTTGGTCCATTTTCGGCCACTAATTGGTGAAGTAGGTGATGCACCTGCTTATATACATCAAGCAGCTCAACAGGTCAAACTAGGTGATGCACCTACTTGCTTTCACTTGGGCTTAAATATATTGGGCCTTGGAAGATTTGGCTGCTGGGATTTAATTTCATTTTCCTTTTATTTAACTTAGCTTGGGCCACAAGTGAGTCCATTAACCATGTCCCAAATCTGATCCATAAACCTTGGCCTTTTTAACTAGATCCATATAGCTCAAGTTGGTGATGCACCTACTTGGTCCTTTGGACTGGTCAATAAGTAAAAGTAGGTGATGCACCTACTTGTCACTTACTGGCTTAGTTAAGTCAGGCAAGCAGCCCACTTATTTTATTCAATTTTCTAAATATTAATCCCTTTTGCTTTAACTTAACACTTAACTTTCAACTTTAAGCTCAATTACCACCTTACTGTCTCTAGTTTAAATACTCATGTTTGAGTTATCTTGTAGTACACATGTTGAAATGTGCAAGTAATCAGATCATCTTCCGAGTTAGTTTAAAGCAACGCTAATCATACGAGAAACATGGTCCCTCACCTATACTATAGGGCTATGTCAAGTATCACAAGAATAGAACAAGCATATGCATAATACGGGCTTTTACAAGAAACCGAGTCCATAACTATACAACAAGGTAATTTATAAGCGTCATATAATTAGAACTAATACACGTAGAATATGGGGTGTTACATCCTCCCCCTTTATGATCATTCATCGTTGAATGATATGTGTAGTTGATAGTTGGTTCCTGGAATTTCATTTGGAGATTTGCGAGAGTTTTCTTTGTGTGTAGGACTATCCAAAATCTATAGACTAAACTAAAACACGTATAGACAAGTCTTGCAGGACATCTCAATAGATATGGTTCATGAGTAAGAATATTAAAAATTAAACCTCTTTTTTGACCATGTAATCCACTGACGACACACAAGTAGAACTCATACTAATAAGGAATTTAATATACCTAAACACAAGACATGCAAATGACATATCAAATGAACAAATGGTAGTTGGACTTATGATCATATATGGGGACCACATGATCTCAGATCTTTATGCTGATGTTTAAAATGAGCATGGCTATTTAGGATCTCGACTATCATCTATTTCCAAGTATCTTATGTTATATACTAGTCCATCCACAATACTTTAATGAAGGTTACACCTTTTGTGCTTAGCTTTCGGGACCAATAATCAAGAATAACTATAATATCTCCCAATTCTTTTATATGGAATGGACACATAAACTCATAGGCCTAACCTATCGGGACTCTACTTTTCCCTCTCTTTTATCTTATGATGCTTTTCAGAGATGAGTCTTATAAAAATGCATAGCTATTAATATAAACTCTAAAGTTTTATGCCTTACATTTGTATAAGGCATTATGCTAAGTTTTTTATGTATGGCTGTGATAAAACTTACATACACGCCCCACCTTTTCTGGTCAAAATCTTCACTACCTAACGATACAAGGAAATATTTTCCCAAGATGTTCAAAACTCAAGTGGATAAGCATAGAGGGGCATAGTATACGGATAAATAAGTCACATTGGGTATGACACACATCCATACTAGCACAAAAGGGAGCGCATGATATACTGGCATTAAGCTATAGAAATATGTGGTGTACGCGTGCATATGGTTCATATGGTAGCCTGTAGGCGACTGAACTATAAGGAATATAGGAAGTAGACTAGATGAGCGCACATGATGCATGAGTACTAAAGCTACGAAATATATAATATGTAGGTAAGTACACTATACACGAAACACAAATCACATTGAGCAAGTGTGTGATATCACATGGATAGGTGGACTAACATGTCAATAAGTACACATATGTAACATGAGCAAGTCAGCATATGACACGTGGCTAGAAAAGATATAATGCTTGTATTGTTTATGAAAATAGGCTACGAGGCATGTAATATATATAGAAATGGTTTATGATGCATATGAAATGTAAACAACTGATATGCGAGTCGTACAACCCCACAAGCACTAATTGTTTCCATAGCATATGCTCAATTAACATGCAGTACCCATACAATATGGACAAGTGACATGTGGAAAGTAACCAGTGCAATAAATAACATGTAAGGAAAAGGTCCTATGGAAACATACAGAAGTAAACAAGGGTGCTCTGAAGCGGATAACACTTACATGCAAGCAATCTATGACATTAGGTAACATGTGAGAAAGTAATCCATAAAGGGAAAATGACATACAAATAGATAAGTTATAGAACATGCAACATGTATAATTATATAACAGACCATCTTTGGAAAATACGAGATATCCTATAGGGTTACTCTACCATAATAACGGCAAACACATTGTCTTAAGCATTAAGTCACGGGTGGGATAGTTCTGCTCAAATTCCTTACTTACCTCAAAGCACAGACAATTGATTTCCCCATCTACTCTCTTCAATCCCCTAATAATTCTTATAGGTGTTTTGATAGTGGGACTAGGCTTCCATCTAGGTCAATATAATTAATACAGCTAAGATAGAAAAAGAAAATCCTCCATAGTTCATCTTTTGGAGAAGGAGGCCGAGGTCAACTTTTCCTTCATTACTAGCTTGTGTTATATCACACTCAATGTCTGATGCCCTTTGAAGGGAAAAATAGAAAGTAAATTATGAAGCTTGAACACACCATAAAACATGAGCTCTAATAACAAGTAAATGTTAGGTACTTATAAAGTTATATCGTTATTCATAACGTCTCAGATTTAGCCGCTTTGGGCTTAACAAAATAGGTCTGGCCATACTAATAGATTTTTTTTTATAACATGTGAGGGTGATTCGACATATTTCCCAAGCAAGGTAGTGAATAAGAACAACTAGCATATGATCAATTTTTCCTCTCCCATAATTGGACTATGATTGATGAATTACTACAGGCATATATTAAATGAATCTTGTAGTTGCTCTATTCAATTTGATGGAAGTTTATACATGTGTGTAATGCTCTACTTCTCTTTTGTACTAATTATGTAGATGAACTAGGTCCATTTATTTTCTATCTAGGTAACCTTTCTATTCCCCTATTTTTACTTGTTGTTATCAAGACCAAATATCAAGACTTGAATCAATACTAAAATGACTTTTCTGGGTAACAAAGGTTCACAAAGCTGTTCCCAGGTGCGCCTTTATAACTCATTAGGGTTGAAGAGTTTATACCTTATTCTTGCCTCTTACACTTAGCAATCACTGTTTCATAGCCACCTATCTCACTCCTCTATAGCATCCTCATATCACCCCTACTCCTATGTTTAGGGGATTTGACATGTTCCATCTCTTTCTAACTAGAAGATCTACGTACATATCCGACCCATGTCATTCAAGCTTCATTCTCACATGATTCCTATCTAACAAGTACCTTTAATCAAAATTAGTAGTCATGTACTCCAATCTCACTATGTACAACCTAACTAATCACAAATTAGGTCTAACTTATCAATTTTCCTTTTGTTAACCTTACCCTTTAGTCACATACTAATCCACAATGGCCAAATCATAGATTATAGTAGGAACTATCAGACATATATCATTTGTAGCAATTAGCACAATTATTCCTAAGTTTTATAACCATGAAAAGAATACAAATGTTATTAGTACTTATTTGGGGTGGTTTGTACATACCATATAAAAAGCCAACTATTAACATATTCGGGATGATATATGGTGAGAATTTGGGCTTTGCCAACCAATTAGGTACCTCTTTAGTAACACTATTGCACTGACACATTTACCTTTTGAATTGTGCCACTGCCTTCTTCCAACTAAAAGAAACTGGTTCAACAACATCATTTTTGAGTATATGTGTAACTCTGGAAATTCTATGTATATCACAGACTAAGAATGAGTGTCCTATATAAGAACAGATCCTATAAATATGGAGTAAATATAGAACTTAAGAGTCGGTTACATCCTCCTAAGAAGATGTGCTTGGAAATGCTACATCTCAAATGTGTAACTTGGTAACCCATCATTTTTTAAGCATATACTATATCTTTCAAAATTGAACCAAGTGATACAAATGGTACAAATGCAACTTTAGATGCAGATAACATAAAAGATTTTACATACCTTATGGAATGGGATAGTCAAATAAAATGAGCTCAACCTAGTCTATTGACATTTTAGCTAGCATTAAAGTTAACCACAGTAAGCGTAATACGAATAACATGATTAGGTTAAAGTGCAAATTGACTTCTTAACTTCGTTCTATCGCACGATCTGCTTTATGAAGGAAGGTAACATTTCCTAAATGTCTAAGCAGCCCCCTAACTATAAATGTGGCGCAACACATTCATAAGTAAGGCTCTACTAGACACGTCTTCGTAAACTACCTAGGATGAACTGTTCTGATACCACTTTTGTCACACCTCAACCCTAGGTGAGGCGGACAAGTACCATATGAACACATGATTTACAAGTGACCTATGATAAGAAAGTAAACTACTATGCAAATGGATTTACCAATGAGAAGTTTCGTATACAATACATGTCGTCTAGCTGAACCGATACATGTGGCAAGTGAAACTATGAATACAGATGATAGCTTTACAATGTCTACAAAGCCTCTACAGGAATCCATGACTGTACCACTAGGAAAATATGCATAGTAAAGACTCGGCAAAGCCCCAAATCAACCTGGAGCTCACCAACAACCGCTGAGTATCATGTGTTTCTATTGGGGAGATCTATTAGTTGAGTAGTTGTACCTGCAGCATGAAATTCAGCGTCCCCAATAAGGGACGTCGGTACAAAAGAATGTACTGAATATGTAAGGCATAATACAACCATATGTAAACTGAGATCTCAATTGAAATCAAATACCAATAGAGAAGGATTAGAGACCACATTTGCTTATACTTGTGGAATCATGTATGTTACATTCTTTTGATTACTTTGTTGTACGTTATAATCTTTATAAGGCATATCCTACAAATGACCAGATGATCAATGGTAGAAGAGGATGATCCATGCTAGGCATTTTAACCCCTCGGATGCTATCCTCATAATTCCACAAATTGGGATCGGCCCATACTAGGCTTTCTCCCCTGAGCTGCCGCCCTTTTATACCAATTGGGATCATCCAATGCTAGGTTTTCACCCCTGAGCTGCCACCTTTCTATACCAATAGGGATCGACCCATGCTAGGCATTTTATCCTGGGCTGCCACCCATAATTATACAGATTGCTTCACTTAGATTCTTTAATCTTTGAGATTGTTGTTTGATGTTCGTAACTCTTTTGAGATTGTTCTTTTGATGATCATAACTCTTTTGAGATTGTTCTTTTGATGATCACAACTCTTTTGAGATTGGTGTTTTGGTGGTCATAATCATTTTTGAGATTTGGAACTATGGACCAGTATTAGAAGACATACAAATATGGACTTACGATAATGACAATGACGTGGGTAGCAAATGTGATACCAATATAATACTTAGGAGATTATATGACATAGTAATCATTTTGACATCTCAAATTGAAGCACATATCAAGTGAAGATATTTAACAGTCAGCCAAGAGATTTGAACTCTATATGATAGCCAAACACTCACTAACTAATATCAAATACAAGGTATACATGAACGTGGAACCAAGGGAGAATGTGGACAGATTCAACTTAAGGACGGATACATATTACAAGAAAGTACATATAAAATGTACAATAGAGCAAGAAAATGGAGCAGTTACCTCACATCAATTTCTGCAACTTCTCCTTATAACTTGAATTCCTCTAGAACTTCAACTTCCCTTCACACTTAAACCAAAAAACAAGAGAAAAGTATCTTAATAATTAAGGAAAGTGAGTAGTAGCTTGTGGGAAATTCTGCCTTGTACTTATAATTAAGCATCAATAACATGTTTCCTAGTCTTCCATGGGAGAATTAAGCTAAATACATAAGTGTTTATCTTACCTTAGTTTGAAGAAATGAGGGTTTCTTCAAGAACCCTAGAACGAATTTTTAGGCTTCTCTTGAGAGAAAAGCGAGAAATAGCTGAAGTAAATTGTGAATTTTGTGTGTGAAAATGAGTGAAAAGATCAGCTCATATTGGGTTTATATGGAGCCTTCTTTACCATTAAAAAATAATCCTCTAGAACCTCCCTTCTTTGGTCCATTTTCAGCCACTAATTGGTGAAGTAGGTAATGCACCTGCTTATGTACATCAAGCAGCTCAACAGGTCAAACTAGGTGATGCACCCACTTGCTTTCACTTGGGCTTAAATATATTGGGCCTTGGCAAATTTGGCTGCTGGGCTTTAATTTCATTCTCCTTTTATTTAACTTAGTTTTGGCCTCAAGTGAGTCCATTCGCCTAGGACCAAATCTGATCCATAAACCTTGGCCTTTTTAACTAGATCCATATAGCTCAAGTATGTGATGCACCTACTTGGTCCTTTGGACTGGTCAATAAGTCAAAGTAGGTGATGCACCTACTAGCTTAGTTAAGTCAAACAACAAGCTCACTTATTTTATTCCATTTTCTAAATATTAATCCCTTTTTCCTTAACTTAGAACTTAACTTTCAACTTTAAGCTCAATTACCACCTTACTGTCTCGAGTTTAAATACTCCTATTGGAGTTAAACTATAGTACACATACTGAAACATGCAAGGCATCACATCACCTTCCGAGCTAGTTTAAACCAATGCTAATCATATAATAAACATGGTCCCTCACCTATACTATAAGGCTATGTCAAGTATCACAAGAATAGAACAAGCATATGCATAATACGAATTGTTACTGGAAACCGAGTTCATAACTATACCACAAGGTAATTTATAAGTGTCATATAAATAGAATTAGTACACGTAGCTTATGGGGTCTTACACGTCTCTAATATCCTTGAGAAACAGGAAACTCTCAAGAGTGAGTTGGACGATTTCACGACAATATTGAGTGGAAAGGATGTGGAAATTGCTCAACTTAGGCCCCAACTTCAACAGGCTCTATCGAGGACCTGGTACTAGTGCTGACAGTAGGGAGAAAGTTGACAAGTTGAGGGCTGAGAAGGCACATCTTCTTAAGTCAAATGCCTCACTCAATGAGGAAGTCAAGTCTCTCAACAAGCAACTCATTCAGGAACATATTGATGCTAATTCTCGCCTGAATCTTATGTTGTTGTCCTTCTCTCCTCGTCCCCATACGTCCTAAAAGAGTATGTCGATAAATCCTTAAGTCTTCCCGTGTTTCCCCTATTTTCATCTAGTGGCAACTGTACTATTTTGAGTGGATTCATTGTCCAGTGCTGTGATCTAATATCATAAACTATTTTTCCTTGTTTAGTATGATTTTATCTTGTCTATTCATGCCTACATGCTCATGTACTGTGGTTTATGGCCTTGAATTCATTACAATCTTGCATGTAGCCTGTGTTTGTTTATTATTTCTCCTTTTCAATGATGTCAAAAGGTGGAATATATTGTAAATGATGTGTTGGGGAATAAAAGTTTGTCCGTAGGGGGACTGGTGAATTGAACTGAATAAATGTAACTCATGAGGTGGTTTGTTTGTCAACATCAAAAAAGGGGAAAATGATAAGCTTTCAGTTTTTTTTTATGATCCTCATAAATGTAGGGACCCGGTCCTCTACAGGGTGTTCTCGTCCTGGCGCAATATGTTGTACAACTGGAAAGTTGTCCTGTCAGTGGGTTGATAAAATCGTCAGCGTATTTCACCAATAGAAATGGACGAGGTTGTTTGTCCAATGGTCAATAAGTCTTTTTTATTGATATAATCAAAATGACAAACAACAAAAAATATTACTTCATTCAAAGAGAGAGAAATCAAGCTTCGAACACAAAAATACAGTGAGGGACCTGATCATCAAAAGTTGTGATTTATGTGTAGGCTTTAGTTTTGAATGCTTGTATTGTACTGAACTTGGAGGATTCATTTCACTCTTGTTTGAAACATTTCAAATCTTTGTGTGAGTCAGTGTAAGAACATTATTAGAGTTAACTTTGTGTCTTATCGTTAAAGTCTGTATTAATTAATGATGGTTAATATAGTGGGCAATGGATGCATTGCTTAGGCTCAGTAAGTAATAAGTGTATTACTTAGTGTGAGATTAAGAGTTTAATTTCATTTTGTGGTTGTAATTTGTCTTTCACTTTTTCTTGGTGATTAGTGAAAACAGTTCAAAATCCTGTGAGACAGGTCGTGGTTTTATTCCCTTGAGCAAGGAGGTTTCCACTTAAAATCGTTTGTGCCTATTTTACTTCCAACTAATTACTTTCAGTATTTTAATTGTGTTAAAGGGCATGGTCCTGTGATCACCAGTGGATGGATACATTCCATTAAGTGAGTACTCCAATGAATCAAAAAGAAAAGCTGAAAAAGGAGGATGGAGCTGATGTATCTCACAACAACAATGCCTGACATCTTGTTTCATGTGAGTGTTTTATCCATGCTTTTAAATTGTGCAAGTGAGTTGCACATGAAGGCCTCCAAAAAGAGTGGTAAGGTGTCTTAAAGGAACACTAACCTAAGGCATCAGATTTAGCAAAATTCAGAATTTCAAACCCCGTGGATATTCTGATAGTGATTGGGTCGGGTTAACTGGTGATATAAAAAGCATGTCTGGTTATGTTTCACTTTTTGATCAGGTTGTTTCTCATGGTGCTCAAAGAAATAGGAAATAGTAACACAATCAATAGTTGAGGCAAAATTCATCGCAGCAGCAACCACTGTTAATCAAGCACTATGACTTAGGTAAATTTTGATCGATTTGCAGTTGGAGTAAGCAGAGAGCAATGAGATCCTTGTGGATAATTGATCTGCCATAGCCATATCCAAAGATTATGTGTTTCTGGAATGACCAAGCACTTCAACGTCAAGTTTTATTTCTTGATGGAAGTGCAAAAAAATGGTGAAGTGGTTTTACTCTATTGCAAATCAGACAATCAAGTGGCGGATATTTTTACAAAGTAATTTCATGTCAGCAGATTTGAATTTCTTAGGGAAAAGTTGGGAGTTTGCAGCTTCCTGATTCAGGAGGAGTTTTGTTTCGTGTCTCAAGATCTGCTTTGAATGGGTCAGAGACTTAAGTTGATTGTTAGGAGATGAGTTTTCTTTTAGTCAATATCCTAATAACTAGTTATAGTTGTTCCCATGTTATAGGCATGTTAGCAGTCTTTTAGTAGTCCATGTTGTATTTTAGTTGTACTGCCCCTCTACTTATTTAATCATCTTGAAGTACAATAAAAATGCTTTTTCTGAATTCAATTAATCTTCCTGTTTCAGTTTCTTAATAACATGAATAGATGAAAGTCATATGTATTTTTTATAGAATATTTTAATCAATGTTTATTAGGGGCATAATATTATGTGAGTTGTAATATATTCACTATGTGAATTTAGTGTTAGTGGGCATGTCATTGCCGATATTACTTTAAAGAAATCTTAAAGTAATAAATGGCTAATTTTAATTCTAGAAATCTCTTACTTTAAATTAAGATCTTCTGGAAAATACAATATGTCTGATGGATTATGAAGTTCTTGATATTTTGAAAGGATTTCAAGAGAGAATGGTGGCATTTTATATAAAACTACCTACGCAACAGAGTGCATGTTTGAATTTCTGTATTTTTCTTATCTCTGTTGCTTCCTTCTTGTTATGAAAGCAAAGCTTTGACTTTGTTTGGTACCAGTTCATTTGATAGTGGATTGAAATATGCTGAAAGTAATAGGCTTTATAATAATCGACAGCCTGTTAAACAAATACTCGAGTATCGTTGAGTTATTATTAAAAGAAAAAAGAGAA
Source organism: Solanum chiquidenum (assembly GCA_029582725.1). Classification (NCBI taxonomy): domain Eukaryota; kingdom Viridiplantae; phylum Streptophyta; class Magnoliopsida; order Solanales; family Solanaceae; genus Solanum; species Solanum chiquidenum. Next base: position 16,910 of record JAJOOS010005530.1, read on the forward strand.
CTTGTTGTTATAATGGTCTCTTGAAAATTTTCTAATGTTGGTTTTTCTTTAACTCAAACAGGGCCTCTAAAACAACATGGTGTTTCTGATGGGGAGGTATTGAAGGTTTCGACCAGTTAATACGTTTATCTTTTACATGTGATATGAGGCAATGTTTTCATATTTAGTTTTTTTTATGGATGCAGCTCTGCATGATTGCTAACTTTCACTTGGAATCTGTTGATGAAGTGCTTGGTCTTGTTCCCTAATTGAAGGTATGGACTCTACTATTATGGATATTGACATTTCAAGAGTCCATTAGGATATTCGGGCTGCGATAAAAGCTATAATAAGTTTCTTAAATAGCCTTCTATATTGTTTTGAAAATTGTTTCCTTCGACGATCAAGATGGTTTATGCTCATTTCTATTTATGCTCATTTCTACACAAAGAGCTAAGATATTAGTGGGATGACTACTGCTGTTAGTATAACTTAAGGAGGAATAAAAATTATTGATTTCGGTTTCAAATTTGTTGAGAAGTGGAAAATTGTATGAATGTTATGCTCTGTCTATACCATTTTCTTTAGTTTGTGTACTTGGCATTGTATTAAACTGGTGTGACACTGCTGTGAAATATTGCAAACTAAAAAGACCAAGTTGATAGTTCCCCTCGAGAATGTGTTAGCTGAACTAGCTAAACTTAGAAAGGCAGCATAAATGGCATTGTATGGTAATATCATAATTTTAGTTTCATAGAAACAATAATTTATTGTCCAAGTATGGTATGATTGCTAGATACTATTGCTCCGAATAATTAGTTGCAGATTCCGAAGGAAATGAGTAATCTACTAACTGTTGGGACGGAAAACCTTATATGAATGATCACAGGTAAAGGTAATAGCAACAACAAGAAAGGGAAGTCTGGTGCTCCAATACCCAAAGCTTACTTTTGATGCTAATTTCTTTCTTCTTTATATTTCCAGTGGACTTTTCACCTCAACCATCCAGAAATCCAGAAAATTATGTAAATACCCATGTAACTCTTTTTTGCTAACCTCAACTATGCAGTATTTTTTGTGAATTCTCTCTTAGGTACAGAAGGGGGACAGGGTTCATGTTCTGCTCATTTATGTATTTACATTTTCTTCAAACCTTCTACAAGTGAGTTCGTGCCTGAAATGGGATCATGTTAGGTTCATATCTCGGGCATTTATTGTGAGTATGATCTTCTTTGTAGAAGTATTTTCCTTTGCTTCTTCCCATTCTTCTTATTTATAATGTTGCCAAAGTAGAATATATTTCTTGTTAAAAAAATAAAAATAAAGAACTTTGTAAGATAATTTGAGTAATGACAGACACTTGTTTTGTTTACTAGCAGAATGGATCAGATATTGTACATGTACTTTTCATTTGAAAAATGTGTTAGAAGAGGACAGAGTTAGAGAATGTTCAAAAAATATCATGGCGGAGTATGTTTTCCATATCCATCAAACAGTACTGCTTGACTATATGAGTCTCGGAATAAATATATCTTCGATAGCTTAAATCAGGAAGTAGTATGAATTAGAAGAAATACAAAAAAAAATTGTAGAAGAATGTTGCTCTGATGAACTGTTGGATGCTAGAGAAGGAATAACATAAGCAGGGATGCCATTTGACGTGCTTAAACTTCTAGACGGATGAAAAAGCTCTCCCTTCATCATTTTCATACCTCTTGAATCTAGAAACTCTGGTGGTTGATGTGCCCAAGGATGTTATTGTCATGACAAACTGTTCTTTTTTGGGGAACATATTGGAGCACTTCCCAGAGAGGTATCCATTCTTGCTTGCAACTTTAAATAGAAATCAATAACTGGAGAAAACTAGCGAAACAAACTTTATGACACTAGACTTGCTGAAAAACTCAGGTGGTATAAGAACATTCAAAGTTAGAGAAATTGAGAAATACTATATCAGCTCAACCTTTTTTGTTTGGAAAACTTAGAGAAATCTTTTCCCATGCACGAGGAATTAGAATTATTATTCAGATCCCAAACAGTTTTACTTAATAAGATGTCAAGTACACTGCACGAAAGCTATAAACTTAAAGATTCAGCCCCACAGATTAAGGAATATGTTGCAGATATGATGGGAGAAGACAAACTTGGGGGTTCTTCCAAGTGCTTTTGTTCAATTTTTTATTTCTTGGGGAGTAGAGGTGCTTATAGACGGTGGAATTTTGCTCAAAATTAGGAATCATTTATGTTGTAAACGTACTTTATGTGGATAAATGCAAGGATTTGATTTAATGAATTTAGAATTCATTGTATAAAACTCCTCCACCCAAACACAATTGTGTACTATTGTACACATACTCTTAGGTATAAGCAGTCTTAGGTTAACTTTCTTAGCACAATGACCATTAAAACCTTGTATTTTGTGAGATCTGTATAACAACTCACTATTGAAGACTGATTCAAAGTATGACTTGGTCAAATTTAATTTGTTAGTAGTTTCCTATTTCCTTGGGCTATTAGCAGTCATGCTGCATTATTTTCTAGTTTTCTGGCATTAGATAGTTGTTGCTTAGTTAGTGGATTAGTGGTCAATTTAGTGACTTAGTGGTTTTTTTATTTGTAAGCCTATTTAAAAGACATCACTTTGCTTTGATTTATAAATACAAAAAAACAAAGATTTAGCACATATCCAGATCTTTTTCTTTCAGTCTTTGTTCTTAATGTTTTGTTGTCTCCTTTTGTCTCTTTTCCCAACATCACTGGGATTCGAGTTATGGCAAGTAGCAGCAATCCATCGAGTGTGGCACAACCACTCATTCCCATCTTTAAGGGAGAAAGCTATGAATTTTGGAGAATTCGTAACAAAAGTATACTCAAATGTCACAATAAACTTGGTAGAAAGTGGATTTGCATATTCTGATGAAGGAAATAGACTGCGAAACAACAAGCAAAAAGATGCTAAGGCATTGCTCCTTATCCAGCAGGCTGTCCATGATAGCATCTTTTCATGGATCGCGAAAGCAACCACATCAAAGTAAGCTTGGTCCATTGTGCGAAAGGAGTTTCAAAGAGATTCAAAGGTCATTGTGGTGAGATTGCAATCACTTCGGCGTGACTTGAAACCTTTATGATGAAAAGTGGAGAATTTGTTGCTGATTTTTTGTCCATAGTAGTGGCAATTGTTAGCAAAATGAGATCATATGGCGAGAAAGTTACTGATCAAACCATTCTGGAAAAGATACTGTGAATCTTGACTCCAAAATTCGATCATGTAGTTGCTCTATAGAAGAGTCTAAAGATCTATCAGTTTTTTGTTTAGATGAACTGATAGGATCTCTTCAAGTTCACGAGGTGAGAAAGCATTCCAAGTGAAAGATTCAGCAACCAAATATGGAGATAATCGTGGTCCAGCAAGCAGAGGTTGAAGAAGAAGAGGATTTCACAGTTTTCAGGTCGAGGTTATGGGAGAGGCAGAGGAAGAAATTATGGGCATAGGCAGTCCAATGAGCAAGGTAACACAAAAAAGGACATTCAATGCTATCTTTGCCAGCGCTACGGGCATATAAGGGTTGATTGCTTGTATAAAGACAATAAAATGAATTTTGCAGTAGGAGAAAATGAGGAAGAGAAGGAAGAGAATTATCTCTCTATGGCATGCATTGATACAGACCATAAGCCAACGGGTTTATGGTTTGTAGATAGTGGTTGTTCAAATCATATGACAGGCACCAAAGCTTTGTTCCAGGAGCTAGATGAGAAACAAAAGAAAAAGGTGCAGTTTGGCAACACAAAAGAGATGCAGGTTGAAGGAAAAGACACTGTGGGTATTTATACTAGCCATGACAAAGTAAAAATGTTGGAAAATGTTCAATTTGTACCTTATTTAAAATACCATTTGTTGAGTGTTGGACAACTAATGTCCGATGGGAATTCTCTGTGGTTTGACGACGATGCTTGTGTCATTTCAAACAAGAAGTCAGGCAAAAAGGTTTGCATCACTATGACGCCAAATAGGATGTTTCCACTAGATATTTCTAACATGGAAAGCTTTGCGCTTGCTACAAGTGCAAAGGATGAGTTGAAGTTGTGGCATTTGAGGTATGGTCACTTCAATATAAAGGGTCTGAAATTGCTAGTTGACAAAGGTATGGTTCTTGGACTACCAAAATTGATTCTATTAAATTTTGTGGAGGTTGAATTAATGGATAACAAACTAGACAGTCTTTTCCCGTTGGAAAGGCTTGGAGAGCTTCAAAGTGTCTTGAATTAATACATGTTGATTTATGCGGACCTATGCATACTACATCTTTTGGTGGGAGTCGTTATTTTCTACTCTTTACTGATGATTGTAGTTACATGAGTTTGGTCTACTTTTTGGAAAGCAAATCAGAAACATTGTAGAAATTCAAGCACTTCAAAGCCAAGGTTGAGAAACAAAGTGGTATGTCCATTAAAACTTTTCGCATAGATAGAGGCGGCAAAATCTTGTCCAAGGAATTTAATCTCTTTTGTGAAGAAAGTGGCATTCATAGGGAGTTGACAACACTTTATACTCCGGAAAAAAATGGTGTTGTTGAGTGAAAAAATTGCACTATTGTGGAGATGGCAAGAAGCATGTTACAAGCGAAGGTAGTTCAAAATCATTTTTGGGCTGAAGTTGTGGCGACATCAGTCCATTTATTGAATTTGTCTCCCACAAAGGTTGTTATGTATCAAACTCTATTTGAAGCTTCGAAGGGTAAAAAACCATCTGTAAGTTATTTAAGAATTTTTGGTTGTATTGCATATGCTTTGGTAAATTCCTAATTTCGTCATAAGTTTGATGAAAATTTTGAAAAATGTATTTTATTGGTTATTGCACACAATCTAAATCATATAGACTGTATAACCCTCTTAGTAGAAAGATTTTAATTAGAAAGGATGTAGTATTTGATTAAATGGAAAGCTGGAATTGGAGTGGAAGCAACAATAAGATGCAAGAACAGATTCATATGCCCACTGGAATGACATTTAATTCAATTCAGCACCCAACTCCTACAAATACAACAGCTGGTTCTTTTACCACTTCTCCAAATTCATCTTCTTCAACTTCAGGGAGCAGAAACTCTTCATCTACTACTCTTGAAGATTCATCAGATAAGCCAATTCCATTAAGAAGATCAGGAAGGCTTAAAAAGCCGAACCCCAAGTATGCTAATGAGATGTATAAAACTTGTCAATTTTCTTTTGTTTTTTCAGATCCTACACATTATGGAGAAGCAGCTGAAAAGTATGAGTGGCGGAGAATAATGTTACACGAGATGAAATCTATAGAAATGAATGGCACATGGGAGATGGTGGAATTACCAGAAGACAAAAATGCAATTGGTTTGAAGTGGGTGTTCAAGACAAAGATTGCAGCGGATGGGAACCTACGGAGACATAAAGCTCGTCTTGTGGAAAAAGGATATGTGCAACAATAGGGTATTGATTTTGAAGAAACATTTCTCCGGTTGCTCGATTTGAAACTTTTAGACTTATTCTGGCATTGGTTGCATAGTCACAATGGCAAGTTTATCAATTTGATGTCAAGTTGGCATTTCTCAATTGAGACTTACAAGAAGAGGTGTACGTAGCACAATCAAAAGGTTTCATAAAGAAGAGCGATGAAACAAAGGTCTACAAAATAAAAAATATATTGTATGGTTTGTACCAAGCCCCTCGAGCGTGGAATAGCAAAATCAATGGGTATTTAATAAAAAGGGGATACATGAGAAGTGAGAATGAACCCAAGTAATATGTAAAGAATAAAGGTAATGATTTTATCATTGTTTGCCTTTACTTTGAAGATATATTTTGTACTAGCTCTTCTATTTCTCTTGTCGAAGAATTCAAGTCTCAAATGATGAATGAGTTTGAGATGTCGGATATGGGGTTATTACATTATTTTCTTAGCCTTGAAGTCCATCAAGATGATGATGGAATATTTCTCTCCCAAAGGAAATATGCCAAGGACATTCTCATTAAGTTTGGTTTGCTAAATTGCAAGTTTGCTGCTACACCTATGAATGTTGGTGAAAAACTGCAGCTTAAGGATAGAGAAGAGATGAATGATGCTAGAAGTATCAGAAGCATGGTTGGAGGTTTAATTTACCTAACCCATAATTGCTCCGATAGTGCACTCTCTATTGGTGTCATTTCCAGGTTTATGCAACAACCTTCAAAGGTTCATTTTGGAGCAGCAAAAATGGTTTTGCGTTATATCGCTGGAACTATGGACTATGGTATTTGGTACTCACAAGTTCCCAATTTTATATTATGTGGGTTCACTGATAGCGACTATTCTTGTTCGTTGGATGATAGACGAAGCATTTCGGCTCATGTTTTTACTCTTATGTCTGGAGTAATAAATTTGAGCTCAAAGAAGCAAGTTATAACAGCCTTATCCACATTTGAAACTGAGTACATTGCCGCTACTTCAGCCGCTTGACAAGCTATCTGGCTACAAAGGATGTTAGCAGAACTTCAGCAAAAGCAAGAAAGTGCAACAGAGATATACTGTGACAACAAAGCATCGATCTCAATGACAAAGAATCCAAGTTTTCGCAGCATAACTAAGAACATTGATGTTCACGTCCATTTCATTCATGATTTGGTTGCAAAGGAGGACATAATACTGAAGCATTGCAGCACTCATAAGCAATTAGTCGATATACTGACGAAGTCTTTGACAACATACAAGTTTATCTATTTAAGGACTTTGCTTGGTGTCTTTAACTTTGAATCAAGGGGGAGTATAAGACTGATTCAAAGTATGACTTGGTGAAATTTAATTTGTTAGTACTTTCCTATTTCCTTGGGTTGTTAGCAGTCATGCTGCATTATTTTCTAGTTTTCTCATATTACATAGTTGTTGTTTAGTTAGTGGAGTAATGGTCAACTTAGTGACTTAGTGGTTTATTTATTCGTAAGCCTATTTAAAATACAATACTTTGCTTTGATAAATACAGAAAAGCTGAGATTTCAGCACTTATCCAGATCTTTTACTTTCAGCTTTGTTCTTAAAGTTTTGTTGTCTCTTTTTTTCTCTTTTTCCAACACTCACAAGATCCATAGAATGAGTACCATTTTCAAGTAAATCATGATTCTGCTTGCTGCATTTATTGCTGTCAATAGTCTAGAAAACACTAAAATGGAGACCGTCTCTTTGAATTTGTTGTGCATAATCTTTTAAATGAACCTTGGAGAACTACAATGACTAATGCTAATGCAAAACACTTGGTTACTACAATTCAAGTACAAAATAAATTCAGATCAGCAAAATCAAGGTTTAAAGACCATCAATGATATCAGAAAATTCAAGTAAAATTCCAGATAAGGTTCTAACAAAAGAAATATAAAACCTAAAAAAGAATGTTCTTGCTCTAAGACCTTCCAAGAATGATACTACAAGATATTTTAGAAAATTGTGATCAAACAGCTTGAGTTAAGCTCTTGTTCCCTCATTTAAGGTATGTACTCTACTATTACATATATTTATTTTGTTCGAGTGTTGAGGCTGCTCTCAACTGCTGCTATTAATTGTATTTTAAGTTTGACTAGACAGGATGATAAAACTATAGTTATTACTCCTAATGTTAGTTTAACTTATGCTAGGAGAAATTGCAAGCTAAACAGAGCAAGGTGAGAGTTCCCCTCGAGAATGTCTTGGCTGAACTAGACAAACATAGAAGGGTAGGGTAAATGGCTCAAGAAAGGCATTGTATGGTTAGTTTTGACTGCTAGAAGGTAAAAAAAATTCAAGGTAGTTTACCTACAGCCGTCAGTTACACTAAATACAGGTATTTGTACAGAGGATTATGCATCTGTCTGTAAAGACATGCCCAACAGTTGATCAACCAGCAACTCATCTTTCCTTTCTTCTTCTATCCTTCTTTTGCTGTAGTTATTAGCTAGGATTTTCATAAAGAGTTGAGCAGACAGAAACTTCGATTATGCAAAAAAAAGGCACTACATAAAAAATGATCATTAGAGATAATTAATTCTTAATTGACGCTAAATATGTATTTTTAGCGGCAATTAGCACTTTTTGTATATTTTCCTAAAGCCTTTAGAGACATTGGTTCTAATGACACTTTAGTAATGCCGCTAAAGACTTTAGCACTCTTTATTAATATCAATATTTATTGCCGCTAAAAGTAGTTTTTGTTGTAGTGTGGAACTAAAAGACTTTAATGAATGTAGCCTTATTCTTGTGCTAATGCAGAAGTTTTCAGTTAGATGATTGAAAGAGTTTAGACCCTATATTGTTACAAAATCATTTTTGTCTTGAGTTCAATTTTCTCAGTCATTTTAGTTTGACGAAACTATCACGTTACTGATTGAAGATAATTTTGATGGGAGAAATGTCACATCTGAAATCAGATTCCTCTATTCAAACATGCCCCAATACTTTTAACTTTTATTGGCTTTAGATATCTTACATATTGCACTCTATTAGTTTTCATTTTGGATTATTACTTCAGACTTCAAAAGTTTATTAGTTCTTTCTTAATTACAATTAGCAGGTTCTAACAAAAGCTGAGAATCTTGTATCTGTAGATGCAGTTTAGTTCTTTATCTTCCCTTCTTCAAGTTTAGCTCGATCTGCTTTCGAGATACACCTAAACCAAAGTTGTTATGAAATATCAATTTAAAGATTCACCATGTATTCTTCTACCATTGAGTCTGTGCGCGATATGGGGTCCTTAATTAGGTCTTGTTAGGTCCTTATTTCCAGGAATTTGATGTGAGTATAATAACTTATTTCTCACATTAAGATTGGCGAGCATATATAGGAAAGGTTGGGCAGAACATCAAAACTACTACACTATTACACAAACTACAATATTCTCATATTAAAAGAACAACACTATAATAATAGGAATTAAAACACAAGTACAAAAAGGGAATTGCGCGGACTAAATTGGGACCTTCAAGAATCATCATACTCGAAATATTCCAATTTCATAATTAGGTCTTCAGCTATTACAATTAGCTGAAAGAGTAATACTGAACAAAAGACTGATAGAATGTAGTTTTTGGTCCTAAATTCTTAGACCTTTTCACTAGGCGCGAACCTGAGAAAATTATTTGTACATTAAACTTGGAGATCTAGGATCCCAATAAAGCCCAATTTCATCACCATCTCCCAATCCGCGATCCTTGAACAATTCGATGCACCAAAGACAAAAGTCATCATTGTTCAGCTTCCTTAACCAAACACTTTCGCCTTCATACTTCTTAAGGATGTTCTCCGCAGTTACATCCCACACAATAACACACACCCTACAACCATTCTCCAAAGTTTTGGACATGTCCAAAGTCCAGTGTTGAAGAATGTACTCAAACATCTGGATAAATGGAATCATCAACATTCCTACATTAATCTCATCACGGGTAAACTTTTTCTTGATCTGAGATGGGTTTTGCAGATCAATTTTTGGGGCAGGGTATAAGTCCCTTAGCTCCACTAGTTTATGGGTCACAACATATGGAGTGTTGTTACCTTTGCAAACTTCTTCATCAGCTTTTGATCGAAAGAAATCATAAAAAAAGGTCTTTTTCATTCTAAGAAACGCCTCTGATAAGACACGAAGAAAGTGAGGAAGTATATAATTCTCAAGAAAATAAAACACTGAAAAAGGGAGGAAGTAAAACCTTATAAAGACACAAATTAGGTTTTCTTTTCCAACTTTGAGAGGGAATCGGAGAAAATTATTACTATTTTTAACTTTTTAACTTGTTTCTTAAGGGACTTTCGGAGAAGAGTTATAAAATAGGAAAAGTGTGTCATTTTGGCATTTAAATTCGGCATAATAATTCCAAGATTGATATCTTACCTGAAGTGTTTACAAAAATAAGAGTCTAACTAATAATATCCATCGACGATGTAGAAATTTTTACACGGTCAAGTAACAAAATGGGCAAATTCAAATTTTGGGTCCTAATTCTTGAATCATTTACACAACTATCTACCAATCTTTTATGCATTAGTACTGAAAAGTGCACAAATTTGTGAGTCCAGATATTCCAATCACCAGTACAAATGGAAAAATATAGGCCTAATTCTTGAATCAAGAACCTTAAAAAAAAATTGAAAATTGACTTTGATAAATCATAATACCTGTAACACCCCGTCACTAGAAAAAACTACAAAGAAGTTAAAAATTGGAAATAATCATTTTTGGAAACAATATAAAAATCTGGAAAATTGTTAAGTATGTAAAGTTGAGTTTTTGGTCAACTTGAAAAGACCATAACTCCTAGCTCAGGATGATTGAGGTGTGTTTCCAGATATCGTAGGAAATATCTTGGAATAATCATTCCAACGCCGGCGAGTTTGCACGATTCCGAGTTCGTATGAGTGAGATATGCCCATTGGAAGTTGGGTTGTTCAAATAAGGAAATGTCCAATCCGGATTTTAATGGGGCATTATAGTCTTTTCCTTACCTGATTATTTTATTTCGTTTTGGGTAATTAATTGGGGTCAAAACTGATCTTAGTCAGTTTACGCTTTGGACCAAAAGTTAGGGTTTTGAGAAAAGAGAAAAGAAGAGGAGAAAGGAGGAAAGGAAGCAAGAATAGTCAAGATATTCACGAATCGCTTGTGAATTTTGCCAAGGGGTGATCCCTTCGAGGTATGTGAGTTCACACAATATTGGGTTCGTTCTCTCATTCGCCAAACATGTTTTATTTAGTGTAATTTCATCCTAAAAAGATTGAGAATTTGATGTTCTTGAGTTGTATTCTTGAATTGCTTTCGTTCTTGAATTTGGGATGAGATTGAGGAGTTCTTGAGAGTTTAAGATCGATTATTAGAGTTTCTTTGAGTTAGATTATTGTGTATATGTTGTGGTTACCTGAATCTAAATAGATATGGAGAAAAAGAATCGAATCTAGGCAAATTGGGGCTAGAAAACGAAGAAGGAACAAGTCGGAAAAATCGAAGTACCAGGTCCGCGTCGCGGACCTGTTCCTCAGGATTGTAAAAATTGTCTTCGCATCGCCGAGCGGTCACGGACCATTCTGCCTCAAAAGTTATTTTCACGACCAAAATTTAAATACATCTCCGCGTCGCGGACCTGCTTTCATACAATGATTTCTTGATCATTTCTCATATTTAGCTATCTAAAATCACTCTTAAACATCATGAGCTATATCCTATCACAAATCACAATCCTTGAATCCATAATTCAATTCAAGGATCAATTAAGTGTCAAATCAAGAGACAAGTTAAGAGAAGTTAAGAGTCAAGTCAATAGAACTTCATAGAGTCTTCCAAGAGTCTTTTACAAATGTTTTAACTTTGTTATAGGACTTGAGTTTTGAGTTGACTAAAGAGTAAAGTTTAAAGTTCAGTTCTTCAAAAGAGTATATCGGGACAATGTATTCCCAAAGAGTAAAATGTTTTCACATTTAAAGAAGAAAGGAAACCTTGATTTCCAAAAGAGCCTTTGAGCTAGTTTGCTAGTAAAGAGCCATTGAGCTACTTTTTCAGTAAAGAGCCTTTGAGCTAGTTTTTCAGTACAGAGCCTTTGAGCTAGTTTTTCAGTACAGAGCCTTTGAGCTAGTTTTTCAGTTAAAGAGTAAATGCTTTCACAATCAAGCAAGAGAGGAAACTGAGATTTCCAAGATAGCCTTTGAGCTAAGTTTTGAGAAATTATTTCAAACTAGAGAAAGAAGTTATGCTTTTTTAAACATAAGGAGCTAGTATATTTTTGGAGTAGTATTGAGCACCGATATGGGGGAGAGTTCACAAAACTTCTTGTCGCCATAAACCATGTAGCCACTATGGGTAGGAAATGGTCATACTTTTTAAATGATTCCTTAGTACTTTTGCCCATAGATTAGTGGATCCACTTAATAGTTCAGGTTATACACCCTTGACAAGGTATAGGACGGCCCTGGCAGCGTGAGCCAAAACATTGTATCATCATGATAGCTCTTAAGTGATGGTTGTCGATTTGCGAAACTACCACAACGTATTTTGTATTTTTATATACATCAGGAATATTTGTATTTTCATATCGAAACAGAGTTCATATTTTATCTTTGCATACATATAGAGTTATTATTGTATTTCCAAATACACAGAGTTGAAAACCATTTTTTAAATATTTTCTTTATACTGCATTTATTTACACTACTTTATTTTGAAATCAGTTCAGTTCAGTTGAGCTAGGTAAGTTCTTCAGTTCCTTTAAAGCTTATGTCTTGTTTTAGAATTCCCCTCGCATACTCGTACATTGAATGTACTGATGCCTTTTAGCATTCATCTTCTTATGATGCAGACACAGGTAACCAGGATCAGCATCCAGCACATGGTTGATCCAGTTGAGCACTCAGAGTCAGTTGGTGAGCCTCCTTGCTTTCCAGAGGATCCCTTGGTTCTGTTTTGTTTTATTTCTTGCTTATTTCAATTGTTAGGATGATCAGGGGTGTTGTCCTGACAACCCTCAGAGTTTAGAGGATTCATAGACAGAGTTAGTTGATGTTAGTTCATGAGTATTTACTTTTCCTTTTTCAATTAAGTTGAGACTTGAGTTGCCACTTTGGTAGTGAATGTTATTTATTACATTCTCAATTATTTGTAGAGCAGTTCAATGTACTATTTTAAAAGTATTTATCTTGTGTAAAGACTTCCGCTGAGTAAGAAAGCCAGGCCAAGGGTTCTCTTGGGGCCAGCAATGGTTCTTGAGTGCCAGTCTCACCCAGGGTGTAGGTTCGGGGAGTGACAATACCAATATAGTCCAATTTCATCACTAACACCCAATTCGCGATCCTTGATCAATTTCACGATGGATAGAGAATAGTCATCATTACTCAACATCCTGAAAATAAAACTTTTAACTTTATACTTCTTTGTGTCATTCTTCTCTGTTATGTCCCACTAGTCTACAAACATCATATTTCCGTTCACCATACTTCTTCCTAGCTCCAAATTTCAGTATAGAAGAATGTATATAAACGTTGCAGAAAATGGCATCCACAAATTTTCAAAAGTGAGCTCTTTCGTGGTAATCTTTTTCCAGATGTGCCTCGCACTATTCAGATAGAATATCAGGGGAGGGCCTATCTCTATTAGCTCTTGAGTCTTTACATGTGATATGTTGTTAACTTTTAAGGTTTCCTCTTCAGCGTTTGATGGCAAGAAACTGAAGAGAGTATATATTTACGGGCCATTATTTTGATAAACAGCTATTTTATTTCATTTTTTCCTATTTATTACAATGATTTATCCAAATAGATTACCATTTAGATTTTGTTCTTATGTGAACTTTGTAAAATATATAACCCTTGCAAAATAATTCTCCCAAATAATATTAGATTCAACTATAATGTCATTTCATATATTTCTCAACCTCAAATTCAACATAAGATTATCAGCTTGCTCAAAAAGGATCTCAGATTGCTTCCTACAAGGTACATATCGACTTTACTGCTGAAATAGTAAATAAAGGAACAAATATTGATGTTTCACACTAGATACACTAATATTACAACAAGAAATCTAAAAAAATATCACTAGAAACATGAATGGATTTTAGTTATATAATACATAACCTACGGTTAACTAGATTACAACCTTTCTAGAATTTAGAAAATTACACAGACGACAGCCCACTGAAAAATACGCCAGATAACATTCCATCAAATGCCTCCTCCTTAAATGTTGGCACATTATTAAATTCTTCACGAAACGTGGTTACTGTGGTAACCTACTTCAGCCCCACTAAGACATCATACTGATTGATCTTTTGAGAATGACGAAATCGGTTCATGAACTCTCTTTGAAGTCCTCCTAGGGTAACATTGGTTGCCGAGACTATATAAAATAATAGTAATTTAAAGCCTTTTCTTCCAAACAAACAGTTGCTTCCTCTAATATTTCTGCTTCATAAATTTTATTTACTACAAAATACAATTCCACTTTGAAAATACATCCTAAAGGATTCTATCTGTCAAAAATTGTTAGCTGTAGTTTCTGAAATTTCTTCCCATCTTTTTCTCCAGTCAAGTTGACATTGCTTCCCTCTTCTTAGTTTCTGATGAATCTTGTTTGGGAAAGGGATGCTTCTGCCATCAATTCTCGCAAGAGACTCTCTTATTTCCTTAAACCATCCTTCTAATTTTCTGACATCTTCTCTTACCCCTATAAAATTAGTCTCCACTTATTCAACTCGTACCTCCATTCTACTCTCCATCCCCAAACGTTGCTTCGTTAGTACCAATTTGATAAACTTTAGTACTGAAATAGTAAATAAAGGAACAAATATTGATGTTTCACACCAAATACATTGATATTACACAAGAAATCTAAAAAAGGTCACCAGGACATTGCCAATGCTAGAAATATCATCCTAAGACATGAATGAATTTTAGTTACATTAAACATAACCTACGATGAACTAGATCACAACCTTTATAGAATTTTTGAGAGGCTAGAGCTATCCAAAAATTCCCTTTTCCTTTTTCTAAACAGCTAGCTGCCTTGCCCCTTTTCTACATAAAAAATCACCCCTTAACTGTCTCATGACAATTATTACGTCTTTTAATATTTTTGTTTTCGTCTCCTGGAATAAGCTTTTATAACTTGCGGTACATCAGTACATAATCGTGTAGGAATTTTGTTTTAAAAGGTCATTTATTAAAGGGAAAAGGCTCAAATACGCTATAGAACTTCAGAAAATTACACAAGGTGTACCCTCAATGTAGAGGTCTTGATATTTTGTCACCCGTTAGAAAAGTATTTAAAGACTTACAAATTGTTCCTTCTTATGGCACGTGTTGGAACAGTTACAAGGGAGGTATCCATTCTTGTTTGAAAATTAGAGGAGAAATCAATCAGCGATGAAAACTAGTGAAACAAACTTTGTAACACTAGAGTTGCTGAAAAACACTGGTGGTGAATAACATATCAAATAGTGCACTATCACCTAGTATTTGGAGACTTGCAAAGCTATTACATATAAGATATGATGATTATTCAAATTAGACACATTAAATTTAAATTTTAAAAAATTGTTTGTGTCTGTATTCTCATATAAAAGATAATTAAAATAACGTTTAGATGTCATTTTAAGCATTATAAGAATATAAATGCTAAAAAATTTAACATCTTTAAAGTTTTCCCCATATTTTAACACGTGGAGTCCTTAATGGTTAACTTTACTCTTTTTTCTTAAAAAATTATACACTAGAATTTTATCTAAATTTTGTTATGGCTCCATTAAATGATAAAATTTTAGGACAGTAAAAGGTGAATTGTTAAGGATTTTACATGTATCTATTGAACTTTATATGTAATGCGGTAAGTTACAACACTATTTTTTGTTATATTTAGTTTAGTGAACTATATGTGAAATGTTGATAAATACAAATGACCATAAAGTCAAATTTTTAGCATCGGTTTATAACATGTCACTATATATACCAATGCTTTACCATTTTGTAAAATTTTATGTAGAAAATTAAAAGAACGTCACTACATTAAAGTTTTGACTACCAATATTTCCTTAAAAAGTTATACACACGAGTTCATTTATTTCTCATTGGGGCTCCAATAAATGGTATCATTGGACGGTAGATTGTTATGGAATATTTTACGTGAGATTATGAAGTACTTTATATGTAATGGTTAGTCACAAACTTATTTTTTGATATATTAAGTTTACTAAATTATGTGTTAATTAGGTAAATTACCCGTGCTTCGCATGAGATTGAACTATTTTATTAAGCTTATATATGATCATTTGATAATATACATATTTTCGATACATACACTACATTGTCAAGAACAATTTATCTTCAGACAAAGCCTTCCTCCGAAAACTTAAAGTGTTGTATTTTTTTTTTGTTATACAAAAATTATGAGTCATAGAGAGATTTTAAGTATAAGAAAATTTCCATGGAAGTAGTTGGTCAGAAGTAACAAAATTTGCAAAATTCCAAAGAGTTATAAAGAACAACATCATACGTTAAAGATGAGACAAAAAAGCCTCGAACAACAACACTCCGAAGTAAAAGTGAGACATCACGTCCATACAAGAACATAATTAAGTAAATTCAAATGGAGGACCTTCAAATCCTTTGTTATGAACCTCCATCAATTTCTTTTTTATTATAATATGTTGTATATGTTGAAAATGACCCTAAAATTGTTAGTATCATATCATTGTCTCAGAATAGTCATTACTATTACGTAGATTTCATATCACCGGCCCCAACTTATTTTTAATTGAACCAAAGTTATATTTAAGGTTATAGTATGCAATACAAAGAATTAATACAATGATAAACCAAGTAGTAGGTGAGATCTGAATGGAACTATTCACAACTGGATATTCTAAATCAAAATTTTGATTCATAACATATTAAAATCCCAAAGCATAAATATGTGAGCACTTGAACTCACAAATATCAACAAATAATAATAAATACGGGCTTACTTTTCCTAACAATCTAGAAGAAAAAGGCATATTGCTTAACATATTATCAAAAAGATAGTTAGTCGGGTTGTATATAAGCTTTATAGTTCACAAATTTGATTCAAAGAAGCCAAAAGAAAGAGTTATCAGTACAAAAAAAATGATATTTAATGTAAAATAATAGCTTAATTGCCGCTAAATATGTATTTTTAGAGGCAATAAGTAATCTCTATAAATGTCCCTAAAGTCTATAGTGTCCTTTAATCTAATGACAATTAATTACTGTCGGTAAAGGCCCTAGCACTCTTCGTTAATGTACATATTTTTTTCCGATTTTTTTTTTTATATAGTTTATTTTCGGCATCTGTTAGTTTCAAGAAAATTTGATCGCTTATTATGCCCAAAAAGAAGAGAGGATGAAAAATGAAAAATAAATCAACTTGAAATAAAAGAAGTGGACTAGTTGTCTCTATACTAATATTCTAGGAAGAGTGTAATGACATACAAAATATTTGTAGCTAAGATAAAACAATACAAATAATATACCAATTATGGTAAGTAAAAGAATAATCTACTTGGTTCTTTTAACAAACTTCACCATATGTTCCGTATTAGTTATCAGATATTTGTTGTTGTGTGCTATCAAATATAACACAGCGCAGAAGCAATTGTCCTAAAATGTATATGAAGAAATATGTAGAAAGAGAAAAAAGAGAAGATCAATTTTCAATCATCCTTACTAAAATTGTAAATAGAGTTAAGAAAAAATCACCAAAATAGCAAAGAGAAATTGCAATAGTTACATGAATCACTATGACTTACGGTAAAAGATTATGCTTCATGAAATAGGAGAAAGAAAACTTTGAGAAAGGGAACAAAGAAGATTAATTAATGTATTTTAATTTGACTCCCCTATCGCGGAAAAAACCTACAAATAATTGTGGAAGTAATAGAAATTTTGTTTCCTAAAGAACCGAATGTAATGAATTCAACCATTCGAGTAGCGTTGTGAGTTGTGGACTGAGAGGTTCAAGAGTATGTCGCATTGCAATTGAAATCAATTTTCTTTGTTTATTCTTTCATTTTTTGGTGCCTTGGAATTAAGTGTTGGGTTTTAAAAGGTGTGAATGAAAAACGAAGAGTTGTCACTTTCGTGAAAAGTTGTGACTTTTATGAAAATTTCCGACTTTTCTAAAGAATTGTGACCTTTCCGTAAGGTTGTAACATTTATGAAGGGTTAAATAAGATTTCTGAATTGTGAGAGTGCCACATAGTCGGGTCTGTTGTTGTAAATAGGCATAATGTTTATGAAGAGCAACAAGAGTGGTAAAACAATGAACGGGAGAAATGGTTATTGAAGGCTGAAGTGACATTCTTATTGTAGAGGGGAAGGGTAATGTTGAAAATTAATAAATAAGAAGAGAATCCTTGCTTCTGGTGTCTCCACGTCATATATATATATTTTTTTTTATTTATTTTTTATATATATATATGTTTTTTCTATAAATACAAATGAGCAGAAGGCCAAATTTTTGGCACCTATTTATAACATGTCACTCACTATATCAAAGTTTTGTCATTTTGTAAATTTTATATATGTAGAAAATGAAAGATAGTCACTATATAAAAGTTTTAATTACCAATGTAAAGGATAATCAAAATAACACCCGAATGTCATTTTAAGCATTAAAAGAACTCAAGGGCTGAAATTTTGATCACTTTTTAGGGGTTTTCCCCCATATTTTAACATTTAGATCCCCTGATGGTTAACTTTGTACATTTTTCTTAAAACAATGTACAGATGGAGTTCATCTCCATTAAACCCCCGAGCCTACACCCTGGACGTGGCCGATACTCGAGAACAATCGTTGGTCCCCAAATGAACCCTTGTCCTGATTCTCTACTCAGCGGAAGACTTACTCAACTAAACAAGAACTTCAATTGCAAAGATTAAGTCAACTTTATCTCAACAATAAATCAACTCAGTAGTCTGAAATGCTTAATTAGATAAAATAGACCGTCTCAAGGTTTTCAAAACATCAACAAGGAAGCAATGAAATACTTCTCAACCAATACTGTCTATGAAGCCTCTAAATAACACGATAGATGTTGGGACAAGACCCACGACATCTTAAAAAACTATAATATAAATGTGGAATCCTCCGGGAAGCAACGAGGCTCACCAACGCTTTCTAGAATGCAAATGGTATAAATGGAGCGCCTGTTGATGACCCTGAACAGTTGTATCTCCATCATAAAAAAATGCAAGTAGAATGACATTAGTACATTGAACATACAAGCATGTAAGGGTAAAATTGAAAGCAATAGATAACTAAACCAACAAGGTTGGAAGGAAATACTCACCTCAACTCAATACAATGCAACAATGATAGATTCAATATTTAAAAATTATAAAACAGGAGATAAAAACTCAATGAAGTATAAGAATACAGTAATATACTCTTTATTCTTATTTTGGAGATTTTCTAACCGACTATAAAACCTCGCTATTTGAAAGAACTAGAAAGAGTCATTTTTGGAAAGAATGAAAAATCTGGAAAATTGTTTAAGTTATGTTAGGTCTAGGTTTTAGGTAAACTTAAAATTACCATAACTCCTATGTCAGGATGATTTCGGTGTTCTTCCAGATACCGTAGGAAATATATTTGAACTATCTTTCCAACTCTGCCGAGTTTGCTCAATTCTAAGTTTGTATGAGTGAGATATGCCCATTCGAAGTTGGGCTGTCTAGTTAAGAAAAGTCAAAATCAGATTTTGGAAGGGTATTTTGGTCTTTATCATACCCAATTAATTAATTTTGTGTTTAGAAGTTTATTTGGGCTATAAATAGAATTAGATCAGTTTACACATTTACCAAAACACGCTAGGGCTTGGAGAAAAGAGAAGAGAGGAGAAAGGAGAAGAAAAGTTCAAGATTTGTCAACTTCTTGCGATTTTGGTTGTGGATTACACCATGGATTCAATCCTACGAGGTATGTGAGATCACATAGCATTGGGTTAGTTCACCCACGCGTCAATCATGATTTAATTCAGCGTAATTGTATTTTTGAAAGAAAATATTATGAGTTCTTGATGTAAATTGTGTAAGTTCTTGTGGGTTCTTGTCGTTAAAGTTGATGAGAAGTTTCTTGAGTTTGATTCATGATATTAGGTGTGATTTCGAGTATATTCTTACATATTTTTGTGACATAGTCGATTCTAAGTATTTGGGAAAAGAACAAATTGAATTTAGAGGGTTTAGACTTGAAAAGCGAGCAAGAAAATTCAGGGATTTTTTTGGGAGGAGGCTGGGGCGCCGCGCCTCTCAGTTCCCCCAAGAGGGAACATTGAAGTTTGGGCCCTGGGGGGCCATGACATCAAGAGCACCCCAACCCATCTTCTGAAGTTTCCCTCCTGGCGCCCGCGCCACTCAGAGCACCAGGTCTTCTACCTTTTTCCACTTCTTTCTGTTTAAGTTCCCTAGCAATGTACCTAAGTTTTCTAGTTGATTTCTACACTCTAAGGTACGTCTAAACATCATTAAATCATCTATAAACACGAGATAATGAACCTTCAATCCATAATTCAATTCAAGGAAAGTGTCAAGTCAAGAGAAGTTCATAGAGTCTTCGAGAAGTCTTTTGCAAATGTTTTAACTTTGTTTTAGGGCTTGAGTTTTGAGTTGAGTAAAGAGTAAGAGTAAATTTCATTTCTTCAAAAGATTATACGGGAACTAAGTATTTCTAAGAGTTGAATTGTTTTCACATTTAAATAAGAGAGGAAACACCAATTTCCAAGTCTGAGTATATTTTGGGAGTAGTATTGAGCACCGATATGGGGATGAGATCATAATAACTCAAGTCTCCATAAACCATATAGCAATCATGGGTTGAAAGGATCATACTTTTTAGATGATTCCTTAGTGCTTTTTAGCATAGACTAGTGGATTCACTTAGTTGAGGCGTTCTATATCATGGCAAGGTATAGGACAGTTCTGGAAGCGTGGGCAAGACGTTGTATCATCACTTTAGCTCATAGTAGTTGTTGTCGGTTAGAGAAACTCCCGCAATATTCTATTACACTATATGTAAACTGAGTTGTTATTTTATTTCTTTAATACATTGAGTTGTCACCTACTATTTTTAAATGCTTTCTATATACTGTTCCTTTATTGTTGTTTTACTTTGTATTTGAGTTGAGTATCCATGAGTTGAGTAAATCTAAGCAAAGTATTCATTTGAGAACCAATATGAGGATGAGTTTAGACAACTCAAAATCCTCATAAACCATGTATGCCAACATGGGTAAAGGATTATACTTTTTTGGATGATTCCCTATTTCTTTTAAGAATAGCTTAGTGGATCTAGTTAGTGGAGGTGTTCTATACCTCGACAAGGTCTGATAGTTCTGGAAGCGTTGGTGAGACGATGTATCATCACTTAGCACATAGTGATGGTTGTCGGTTAGAGAATCTCTTAATAGAGAAAGTGTATTTTTATATATCACTCATTATGTTGAGTACATAGATGAGACTGTATTTTTTAAAGATTTAAATGATTTAACTCATTTATTTCTTTACATTCAGCTTCAGTACATTTTTATCTATTGCAGATGCTTCTTTCATTTATTTGTCATTCAACTATATTACATAATAGTACATTCAATGTACTGATGTCATTCGACCTGCACCTTTTAATGATGCAAATACAAGTTTTTAGGATCCTTGACAAGAGTCTGTTGAGATCATTTTATCCACTGGTCTAAATAGGAGTAAGACCTCCTTGCTTTTGGAGTACTCTAGTCTTATGAGTTGTTAGTAGTAGTTCTTTTGAGGAGTTGTGGGTCTTGTCCCGACACTTACCTTTGTATAGTAGAGGCTTTATGGATAAACAGTTTTGGAGAGTCTTTCAGTTTTAGATGTTTTATATAAAACTTATGTTTCATACTTAATATATTCAACAAAGTTTAGAGATTCAGTAAACTGATTTTAAACGTTTCTTTCAATTTGATTTTTATGTATGCTCCAGTTAATCTTCTGCTTGTAGTAAGCCAAGATGAGGGTTCTCTTGGGGACCAACAATGATTCAATTACCGGCCCGTATAGGGTGTAGGCACGGGTCTTCAGAGTATTAATTTTCGAAGTTTTCTCTTAATTCAAATATGCAGTGCCGACCACCCTCGAGAACCATTACTGGTCTCCAAGTGAACCCTCATCTTGGCAGACTATAAGGGGAAGACTAACTCAAGCATATAAAGTTTAAAACCTGAATAAAATTGATTGATATCAATTAGAAATCATTAACTGAAATGAATAACTCTGAATAAAAATAATATATTCAACTCGCCATAAAATAGGCAACTTAAGTCTTTAAAACATTTAACAAAATAAATGGACAGACTTTTGAAACTCTACTGTCTATCTAGGAAGCCTCTAAACGACGAATATGGAAGTCGGGACAATACCCACGACATCCTCACAAAACTAAAACAAAAGTAATGACATCCTCTAGAAGCAAGGAGGCTAACCATAGCTAACTCGAACTGCATGTGGTATCAACGAAGTGCCTGTTGATGATCCTAAATACCTGTATATGCATTATGAAATGATGCAATCCAAATTGGTCAGTACATGAAATGTACGAGCATGTAAGGGGAATTATAAAGAATAATATAAGCTTGAACTTGGTAAAAGGGAAAAAAAACTTTCCTTTTTTCAACTCACACAACTCAAGGAATACTCAAGGATACTCAAAACTACTGAAACTTACTCATATCAGAAGTACTCAAGGATAACACATTCAACTCAATAATAAGATTCTCAACTCAGTGAAATGGGGCTCAACTCAACAATAAGGTACTCGACTCAATGAAACATAGTTCAACTCAGGATACTCAACTCAAGATACTCAAGAATAAAGCAACAATAAAAGATCCAATATGTGGAAAGATTTTAAAAAAGCGGTAGATAGGAACTCAATGTATTGAAGAATACAATAACAACTCAATTTGTATAGAATAAAATATAATATACCTCTGTGGGAGATTGTCTAACCGATAACCATCACTATAAGCTAGGTGATGATACAACGTCTTGCCCATGCTGCCAGAACTACCCTATTCTTTGCCAGGGTATAAGACCTCTCAACTAAGTGGATCCACTAAGCTATGCTAACAATCATTAAGAAATCATCTAAGTATGACCCTTTCTACCCACATTGACTACATAGTTTATGGAGACTTGAGTTATTTGAACTCATCCCCATATCGGTGCTCAATACTACTCCCATAAATATACTAAGCTCATATGTTTAAAAACATAACTTTTTCTGTTGTTTGAGATTATTGCTCAAAATCTTTCTCTAAAAAGAGATGTTACTCAAACTGCTCAAACATCTTTTGGAAATCTAAGTTTCCTCCTCTTTTAAATGTGAAAACATTTACATTTGGGACTACTTAATTCCCATATATCATTTTAAAGAAAATGAACTCGACTTTACTCTTTCTCAACTCAAGTGCTCAAGTCTTAAAACAAGTTTAGAAACATTTGTAAAACACTTCTCAAAATAGGGTTCATGCCGAATGATGGACGTGAACGACTCAATACAAGGTTTTCAATAACCATACATAGAACTCAATACTCGGAACTCAACAACTGAAAACTCAAGAAATTCAATGATACTACTCATTTCAAGAATGCTTAACTAAAGGGTTCATGCGAAATTATGGGCATGAACAACTTAACTCAAGGGCTTCATGATACTACTCATCTCAAGAATGTTCAACTCATAAAGTTCATGCAGAATTATGGGCATGAACAACTCAACTCAAGGACTTAAAGGGTAACATGCAATAGTCTCATGATTAGGAATATAATATCAAAAGGATTAGGAACTCAATGCTAAAAAACATAGGACTCGAAGATGTTACTCCTCTCGAAGATACTCAATGTATGGAGTTTATGCAAAATTTATTAGCATGAATGACTCGACTCAAGGGTATACAAAATATTATGGAACTCATGTACACAAATCTTCTCATTCTCATTTTTACTTCTTAAAAAATTATTTTAAATCGACAATTGATCTCAAAGAATTCACAATTGAACTCAAAAGATTTCTTGAAGTCTACTCGTAACTCTCTCTTGAATATGAATTATGAATTCAAGAGTTATAGTTCATGATATGAAGGATCTCGTGATGATAAAGTAGACTCATGAATACATTATCCTCATTCTAATACTCACTTGCTCGAGTCTTGAAACAAGTTACTAGAAATTGTAGAAGACTCCTCAAAAAGACTCTAAGAGACTTTCTCAAAATGTTCGGAAGAACTCTTAGCACTACCTTGAATTTGAATTATGAATTCAAGGTTATGATTTGTGATAGGAAAGATATTGTGATGATAAGTGTTTTAGATTATTAATCATGATAAACAGTTGAAAAACACTTTCTAGGGAGCAAGTTCACGACGCAGAGATGAATTATAATGTTTGGTCAAAATAATTTTTGAAACATAGGAGTCCGTGATCTCTCTCCGACGCGGTGAGGAAAAATTTCACTTATGAGGAATGATGTTTTGGACGTAATCAAAGACACGACTTTCAATTCAGGTGTCAACGATCATGTGCAGCAATATAACCCAACCGAATGGGTTGGGGTCGAGTCTCAATGGAGTGGTTGCAAGAATTAATAGAAAAGTAAAATCAAGTCCTAATCAATCATAGCTATAAACATTAATGAATAAAAAATATACTATATCTAAAGGTGAAACGAATGTCAATTATCAATGGGGGGTTTGTATTCAACTAATGAACAAAAATAGCAAAAATATAAACATACGAGATAGGGAGATGGGATTCTTGGGATGTGATAGGAATATGGGAGAAAATATACTATTGGGTAAATGCTATTGATAGTAAATAGCTGAATATTTGTAACTAGACTTGACTTTAGTGGGGGTCAATTCTCTCTCTAGTAAC
The DNA here is from genome assembly GCA_029582725.1 of Solanum chiquidenum. Taxonomy (NCBI): domain Eukaryota; kingdom Viridiplantae; phylum Streptophyta; class Magnoliopsida; order Solanales; family Solanaceae; genus Solanum; species Solanum chiquidenum. The sequence continues at coordinate 41,313 of JAJOOS010005530.1, forward strand.
TTATTGCGAATCAACTCGATTTCTCTCGAACACCGAGTTGCAACACTTAAGCACAGCCTCCGCCTTAGCCCATTCACTCTCTCGAGCTGAATGTGTGGGAGAAGGTCTAGGATTCACTCTCTCGAGCTGAACCCACGACAACCCAACAACCACCGGCTATCGATTTAGTAGTCTTAGTTTTCAAACTTCTCTCTCGAGCAAGCCAAAAATACTAGGATGAAATCGTATTTGCAACTACAATCCCATTAAGTTCAAACACAACTACTAAACGAAATCACATTTAAACAACAAATAGACTAACAATAAGCATTACCGAACATGAAATTTAACTCATATTCACAAAATCACACCCCAAGAATTAGGGTTTTAGCTAGACATAAAAAAGAGATAGAAATCAATACCAACAAGTGTTTCCATCAAGTGGTTATGATAGAAAATGTCTTTAAACACGTTGAAGATGAAGATTCTTGGATACCCACTTCCAATTTCTTGAAGTTGAAAACCTTCAAAACCTTCAAGTTCAAGAACAATGTCTCCCCAAACCTCTAAGAACTAAAAACTAAAAAAATACTAAGTCTCAGTAATAATTCTCTACAACTTGATAATAAGCTACAGAATTAAATGAGTATTTATAGTTATCAAAAATTTGTGTTGTGAAGGACCACTAGGAACAGTTAGTTGGGATCGCCGATACACTCGGCGATCCTCCCTTTGATCTAGTTCATTGCCTTTCAGCTTTTGCCTTCACCGTCTTCGCGTTTAGATTCATTCGGCGACAAGGAACTACTTCACGGAACTGCTTGGTGATGTACCAACTGATCCCTTTCCTCGCAGACTTGATCTTTTCCTTCAGGGCTCAGCACACTAGAACATTAGGTGAGATTTGAGACCTTTCGGTGACTCGCCTAATAGATTAGGCGATCTTCAAGCCGTCTTTTCTTCTTTTTTTCAGCCGCTTTGTTCCTTTTTGCTCGATAGCGTCCATGCTTTGTCTCTCAAGTCAAATACCTGAAACTTAAGGATTTACATCAAATATTGAGACAAAATATGAATTTGAGAACACTAATTCAATCAAAATATAGCCCTAAATGAGTCCAAATTGTGGACTCATCAGCACTCCAACTTAAACTTTTGCTTGTCCTCAAGTAAAACTCAAGTTCAGCAGTTCAAAAGGGATGTCTCAAACAGTGCTACATAGGACTCAATCATGAATGTACACAACAAGACTCAACTTACTCATGCAAGGATCAATTGTATACTCAAAGACTAAAGTTGTGACACAACATTGTCAAAGATTTTCAAGCTCACTATACTTGTTTCAAATGCAAGTTCAAGCTCAACTAAGGTATTCAAATTCGCTCACACAAAGAATGATTCCATATTCACACACAATGGTTCAATCATTTAAAGCTCTAGAATCAAATGCAACGCTCACACTCATAAAAAAGAATACAATGCATGCTTTCACCCACAGGTTTTCCCGTATTTTCCAATTGACAATTGCTTCAGCTCACTCAAGATAAAAAAGGTCTTTTCATGGCTTGTAATAGGGCTGAGTGTAAAGGTATGGTCATTTAGGCTCAGTGACTTTTATCCTCATGAAATGTGGTGCTCACAACACTTCCTTTCCTTTTTTTTCCCATCATTTTCTTTAGTGCTCATAAGTCATCTCATTATTCACTTTCCATGGATTGTTAGGAAACCCCATTCCTTTTTGCATTTTCGTAACTTTATTCCATGACTCTTTCTTTTTCATTCTTTTCTTTTCTTTCTTTTTTTGTATGGAGGAGTTCCATTTTTCTCAACACCATGGGTTAAAGGAGACTTTTCTTGCACCTCTTGACTTGCCTTCTCTTTTCACCACACCCCCAACTTAGGCTTTTGGCCTAAGTTGGCTATTCAATCAACCACAAATCAAGAGGATTATAGGTAGTGGATTAACAGAGGTCATGTTTTCATCAAGTTTCTTCCAAAGAAAGGTAAGGCTCAAGGGGTGTTCAAAAGAGGTTCACACACACTCACAAGGTAGGCCACAAAAGAGGTATATGTCAAATTGGCTCACACTCTTCGAAGTTGCCTTAGATTATATCAAGAGATAGCCTTACTTAGTCGATCGGACCAACGGGGAAAATTCTAGGTGTTATCATGCATGGTTCAAAGTAAGCTCATCGCACAAGGCATCAACACCAAAGTCAAACAAGACTTCACACTTTCTCTAGTGTGCAATGTTCATCACAAGAGAATCAATTTGATACTTGGCTAGTCATAACGAGATGCAAAGAGTTCACATATTGTCTATGTAACCTCACTTGGTCTCATCGTAGACGCACATTCATGTTCGTTCGATTATGAACACTATTTAAGTCATCGATATTGATCAAAACCTAGACTCAAATTTGCTAAAGAACAGCCACTTTCAAGTACATACAGGAGGTGGCGAATTTTCTTTCAGAACGGTCAAAAATCATTTACAATTAAAGCAAAAAGAGCCACAAGCTCAAACATCCACTAAAAGCAGTGTATAACACAACACTATGGCTCACAACACAATTACACGATCAAAACATCATTCACAAAAGAAGGGTGGGCCTCACCCCACCACAAATAAAAATATTTCTCCTCAAATGCAAACAATTCAATACAATCCAAAATTTAAAATAAAGTAAGAAAGAAAGGGAGGTAAAAAGGGGATCCTATCTAAGCAGTCGTTCCATCTATCTGGGCATCAGTGCCCGGAGTAGTGTTTGAGATCTGGGCATCACTATTCAGAACTATCTCAAAAGCATCAACAGTGTCAGGCCCACTAGCAGTGGCTACTTGTGAATCCGCCCAAAAGGCTTGCACAATTGCATAGAACCCCCGGGTCCATGAAGGAACAATAGAATTTCGTGGAATAGTTGAAATGGGCTTCCGACAAGAAGATGCATAGACTCCCCGGGCTTCCTTACCCTTTCATTTATCCTCCTTCCCACCAGATGTGGGAGGTTTAGTAGCTTTGCCTTCAGATTCAGCTGCCTCTACATTGGTGACGATTATGTTTCCCTTTGTTTGGGTGGCCTATTTCCACCTGCAACCTTAGGTTTGGCCATGTCTGCAACTTCGAGACAAGGCTACAAAAACATATCCTCAGACCTACCACCTTCTGAATCCTTCGACTTTTGGTGCTCATGGGGAGGCACATACCTGTTCTTCTCCCATCCTTCCAGTTAGAATTTCGGTCCCTCTATTCTTTGTCGTGATCCTTCCAACCATCCTCTCTTGACCAATCTTGGTTACCACCCTGCCTAGGGTAGTTTCAACGATAACCACCACCTTGGTTGGCTAGAAAATTTACCTCCTCATTATACAAGGATTCAAACTTTGTCTCATCAAGATTTGCACACCCGACCCCCAAGGCATTGACACCACGGGCACCAGCCCCCATGACATTTTTAGATAAAATGTCAAGTAGCGTCATGATCTTGGCCATGTTTTGGTCTCTCTCATGGTCTTTCTCCATCTGCTCCTTAGTTAGCTTGAATGTGAGATGGTAGACCTAGTCTTACGGGTGTACCAGGCCCTGTTTATGGTAGTCATGCCATCTAAAAGTTGAGCAGCTATCACATAAGGTTGCTGCATCAAACCTCCCGGAGAGAGTTGGTTCGCAATACCCTTATTTACCGAATCCGGACTCCAGTAAAAATACTGCAGTATCACGTTATCAGGAAAACCATGGGTTGGGCATTGAAGCAACAACTTTTTGAACCAAATCCAAGTTTCGTGTATAGGCTCCCCTTCTAGACGCTTAAAGCTCTGAATGTTATCCCGAAGAGTTATCATCTTTGAAGGAGGGAAAAATCAAACTTGAAATGCGGTTACCAACTCCTCCCACGAAGTGATGGATTCACGTGGCAGCTCCGCCAGCCACTTACACGCCTCTCCCATCAACGAGAATGAGAATAACCTCAATCGGATTGACTCTTGGGAGATGTTCTTGAAAGAGAACGGTCTGCACACATCCATATGTTTCTAAAATGCTCATGAGGGTCCTCATGAACCAAACTACTAAAAATCCCCTTTAGTTGCAAGAGTTGCAACATGGTACTCGTGATGTGAAAAATTGCATTCCCTTCGGCCGGAGGCAAGCGAATGGCACCAATTCTTACCATGAGATGGGGGTCATTAGTATTTTGCTCGTGGATATCGTTGAGGTTTTCGATGTCGTCTTGATGGCCTACTTGGTTGCCATTGCTGTCGTTTACGCTCATACTTCCTATTTTTAAAACAATCAAGAAAAAAAAAACCAAAAATAAAGTAAGTAGAACTATAACTAATAAGAACAAAAATTCTACTAAACTAAAAATTATCAACTAACACCACTCCTGGCAGGGGCGCCATTTTGATGTTTCGAACGTAATCAAAGACACGACTTAAAAATTCAGGTGTCAACGATCGGGTGCAGTAATATAACCCAACCGTATGGGTTGGGATAGAGTCCCAAGGGAGTGGTTGGAAGAATTAATAGAATAGTCAAATAAAGTTCTAATCAAGCATAGCTATAAACATTAACGAATAAAAACATACTAAATCTAAAGGTAAATCGCTGAATATTTGTAACTAGGCTAGACTTTAGAGGGGGTAAATTCTCTCTCGAGCAACTTACCCCTAATCAACTCGGTTTCTCTCAAACACCAACTTGCAGCAATTAAGCACAGCCTTCTCTTTAACCCCTTCACTCTCTCGAGCTGAACCCACGACAACCCAATAACATTGGCTATCGATTTAGTAGTCTTAGATTTAAAACCTCTCTCTCAAGCAAGCCAAAAACACTAAGATGAAATTGTATTTACAATTACAATCCCATTAAGTTCAAACTCAACTACTAAACGAAATCACATTTAAACAACAAATAGACTAGCAATAAGCAGTACCCAACAGGAAATATAACCCATATTCACAAAATCACACCCAAGAATTGGGGTTTTAGCTAGACATGAAAAAGAGATAGAAATCAACACCAAAAAGTGTTTCCATCTAGTGGGTACAATAGAAAATGTCTTTAAACACGTTGAAGATGAAGATTCTTGGATACCCAATTCCAATTTCTTGGAGTTGAAAACCTTCAAGCTCAAGAACAATGTCTCCCAAACCTCTAAGAACTAAAAACTGAAAATATTCTAAGTCTCAGTAATAATTCTCTACAACTTGATACTAAGCTACATAATTAAATGAGTATTTATAGTTATCAAAAATTTGTGCTGCGAAGGACCACTCGGCGCAGTTAGTCGGGATCGCCGATACACTCGGCTATCCACCCTTTGTGGTTCATCACTTTTCATGTTTTGCCTTCAGCATCTTCGCATTTTGATTCATTGGGCGACAGGGAACTGCTTCGCAGAACTGTTCGGCAATGCACCGACTGCTCCCTTTCCTCGCAGACTTGATCTTTTCCTTCAGGGCTCAACACACTGGAACATTAGGCGAGATCTGAGGCTTTTCCTTGACTCGGCTAATGAATTAGGCCGTCTTTTCTTCCTTCTTTCAACCGCTTTGTTTCTTTTTGCTTGATAGCATCCATGCTTTGTCTCTCAAGTCAAATACCTAAAACTTAAGGATTTACATCAAATATTGAGACAAAATAGCATTTGAGAAAACTAATTCAATCAAAATATAGCCCTAAATGAGTCCAAATTTTGGACTCACCAAGAAACAGGTTCCCAATACATGGACACAAGAATCTAATCAAACGCAACTCTAAAATTGACACGATTTCCTCAAGAACTCGTGAATCTCATCTAAACTCAAGAACGAAAGCCAATTTCAACAACACAATTCAAGAACATCAAACCTTCAACTTTCTAGAAAAAAATTAACACTGAATTAACATGATTGGCGTGTGGGTCAACAAACCCAACACTATGGAAGCTTACATACCTCTTAGGGATGAAACCCACGGCGAAAATCCGCGACAAAAATCGAGAACCTCGACGAACGCCTTGATCCTTTTCTTTTTTCTCCTCTTTTGTCTTCTTTTCTCTTCTTGAACTCTCAACTAAAACCCTAGGTGTATATTAGGATGATAAAACTGAACCTAATCATATTAGAACCCTGAAACTTTACTAAAATGAATTAAATCTGATTGAGTAAGTAAAAGACCAAAATACCCCTTACTATTTTTGTGTAACTTTCCTTATTTGGACAGCCTGACTTCAAACAGGCATATCTCTCTCATACGAGCTCAAAATTTAGAAAACTCGGTGGTATTGGATAGATAATTCAAATACCTTTAATTTGGTATCTTATGAGCCACCTAACTCATCCTGTACTGAAGGTTATGGTCGTTTGAAGTTGACCCAAAACTTATAGGAACTTAGGAATGACTTAAATGTACTCTCTTTAGTTCTTCTTGGAACACAAGGTGGTACATCTGTTGACCTCAACACTTAGGAGAAATTTAAATTCCTTGGTAAAAACTTACTCACTATGAAGGATGGTTAAGTCTTTTAGCTCAAAAAATTTTGGGGTGTTACATGTTTTTCAGTCTAGTGTCAAAACAATTTACTCATGTTTTGTTTTCTTAAATTTATGATGATAATGAGATTTTTTTAGGAATGAAGTTAATTTCACATGTTTCAATTGATTTCGCTGGTAAGGGTTCTTCTTTCTTGGTGTTTGAATAGGTGCCTCGATTGCCCAGTACTATTTTGTTTAATTCAATGACTTAAAGTTTATTTGTTGGGCTAATATATTTATGGATAGCATTGTTAGATGTTTCATGAGTTTGATTGTTAAGTGTTAGTTCATCCACATGGGGTTTGGTGTGGAAGCTAGTCACGGTGATTTGAGTCGTGACATGCTCATTCTGCAAATTGTTCCAACTTTACGATGATTGACATTGCAGATTGATTATTACATGAAGCAATAGGATCCTACCCAGTAAATCATGAAACATTTCATGTAAAAATAAGATCCTATCCATTGAATAACGATTATTTAAGTTAATTTCATTAATTTAATTTGAATGTTCATAGGAAGTTCGAGTGTTAATGAACATATGTACAGATTACCTACCATATTTCCTAGTTCATTATATTTGAGAAATGAATAAATTGTATTCTTAGTTCATTATATTTGAAAAATTAACAAATCATATTACTAGTTCAATATATTTTATAAATTAATTAATTGTATTCCTACTTCATGTGGGAAATTAATAAGTTCCATTCCTAATTTATTTTGAAATCAAATATATAGAAAATACGAAATACATAGAGATGGTTTACCATATTTCATTTGGTAAGTCAATAATGTTTTATTCCTAATTTGTTTTGAGTCAGATTTGTTGATATGCCGTTATTAACTATGTACCTAAATGAGTTTAAAATATACAGACCTTTAATTTTTGAAAACTTTGCGGGGAAAGGAAGCAAAAGGAAATACAGTAAAATATAATTTTATATCGGTGTTTAGTTTGTAAGGAAAAAGGTAAATAAATTATAAGTTCTTGAAATTGATAAAATAAAAAGTAAGACAAAAGACTCTAAAATGATTGACTCAGTTCAATTTTTCATGTACGGTTTGATTCGATTCGATTTCAGTTTGATTCTTCGATATGTGCTAAATTTTATTTAAGTGTATTTACTGCATTATCGTTTTTCATTTTAAAATTGATCGATGATGTACAGTAATAAAGAACTGTACAAGTAATATTTCGTAGATTTCATTACATGGACAAATTATGATATTGAAATAGTTAGATATTATTACTCTTAATTTTCACCTTAATTACTCACTTGTTAATTAACTAGTGAAATATGTCCGCTGTCTTAAAAACTTTCCTTGTATTTATAAGATTTTTCTAATATTTAGTCTAATATCAAAGAAAAAACATAATATAATTGGTTCCAAGTTTTGAAGGATAATATATCTTAGGTATTTAGCGTTCAAAAATCTAGTTTCAACTTCTTTTGAATTTAATAGGAGATGTATTGGTAAAATTCTATTGGTATTTTTGCAGGTGTATTCTTTATATTTGAATTTTCTTTGTGGATCAATTATTTGTTCGTCACAAATCTGGTGCATGAGCCAAAATAAGCTACATTACCATAAACTTTTTTTTCTAATATATGCTTATGTTAGATTGTGTACATAAGCTTAATGTACATGCCATTGTAATTCCTTGTTGATAATAATAATTACAATAAGAAGAAAATTGTTCTTGTATAAATAAAAAAATAGTAGTGCATGATATCGATTCAGAACTTAACTAAAAATATTTTTTCTTAGTTATACAGTTTTCAACATAGATAAACAAACAACTCTTGGTCTTGCAAACCTAGGAAAAGAAAACTTAATATTACAAATAAATTTCAAAATAAATAAATCTTTAACTACTATTGTATTTGTATTGTCTTTAGTTTGATGATGTGAAAGGGGGAGCAGAAGCTCGACATATGGGATAATCTCTTTTCCTCAACAACCACTCTTTGATGCATCATTCATGATATTCATGTTCGCACCCAAGTGTCTCAATGGACTCTTTATTCTCATATTTCTCAAGACAGATGCCACAAATCTCTTCTTTGTTCGTTGAACTATTTATTGAATCTTCTGGCACAACAATATGATGAATTCTTGTTTTATAATACCTCGACATATCTTCATGTTGTTCTTCCTCCATGTAAGCCTCATATTGACCTTGTAGATTTTCTTCTACACTTGCCCTTAAGATTCTCTCTATCGAATTACGATCACTTATATTAGTTATAACAACACCCAGAGAATAATCATTTGTGTTACTCATTGTTCAATAAAATAATAATAATAGAACAAACTAAACAAAATTAATGTTGAGATTTCTATGAGTTCTTGACAAGAACAAAAGCAAAAAAACAAAAGTTAATAATAAGGCTAGAGTGATAGAAAACTATATAGAGAGATGGCCTACCATATTTTCTATTTTAATTGGAAAGCTAATTAATTACATTCCTAGTTCATTATATTTAGGAAATAATAAAATTGTATTCCTAGTACAATTGGGAAATTAATATAATCTACTTCATTTGGAAACTTAATAAATTTTATTCCTAGTTCATATGAAAAATTAATAATTGTATTCCTTGTCCATTTGGAAAAATAATAAATTTTACTCCTAGCTCATGGGGGAAATCAATAAGTTGCATTCCTACTTTGTTTTTTATTTTAATAAATGACAATATGAAATATACATAAATATCGCCTATCATATTTCTACTTTATTTGGAAACTTAATAAGTTTTATTCCTAATTTTTTTAACTCATAAGTAAAAGGAAATACATTAAATATAATGTGGAAGAGAATACAGTTGAACATATATTTGTGATAACATAGTTTGATAAATACCAAAAAATCTAAAAGAAAGAATGTTGGATAAGGAGAATGAAGAAATTTATTTTTTGACTAGAATTTCACCCCTTCTGGTAGAAAATGAAATATAAAAGAAAAAAAATACATTTATTTTTTAAATTAAAGTTAATTAATTAATTACATTAATTAATTTCTCCCCTTTTGGTAGGGTCTTGTCCTAGAATCTCACTATAATATAGAGGCTCTCAAATGGAATGTTAGATTTCTGCTTATGTACCTATGTGTCAGATTCTTCTATTTGATATGATAGCTATTGAGACTTTATTCCACTTTCCATTTTATTAGTTATGTATGCTATCTTAGTGTCGTGCTATGTCATGTGTGTAGCTTAGGGGTATTCGTGTCTCTTAAAACCATGTCACATCTAGGGGTAGTCTTGGGTCATTACAAACTTGGTATTAAGACTATCAGAGTCAAGCGTATTAGGGTGTCTGAAAGACTCATTATGTAAAGTATTGTTCATGGTGTGAAGCGAACCACAATTATGAATGAGAGACTATAAAAAAATTTAAGATATACTTGAATTCCTTCATACTCTCAGTCGTGCGATAGAGTGCAGCTTTGTAAATTTTCCTTCTAACTCATGCTCTATATGATTATAGAATCATGCCTCCAAGAAGAGCTTATGAGAGAAGGAATCAGAATGTGGAACAAGAATCACCTCCACCTTTGGTTGACCTTTTGGCAGAACAAGTTACTCATGTTGTGTTTAGGGCTACTTTCCAAGTTGTAGCGGAAGGCATGACTGTGCATATGAACTATGAGGTTGTTGTGATTGTGAGCCCAAATGTGGGCACAAATGCTACTAAAGTTTGGGACTTTTCTCGGATGAACCCTATAAAATTCCATTGTTCGAAGCAAGATAAGGATCGAGAAGAGTTCATTGAGAGTACACTTATTGGTGAGTCAATTTTAGCTAAATTGGTATATAGAAATTGCACGGTCTTAGTTTTCCAGAAAATGACCTTAGTTGATTTAGTTGAGTTAAATATACTTGACGTTGATGTTATTTTTTAGTACGGATTGGCTTCATGATTGTTATGCATCAGCCGACTGTAGAATAAGAGTCGTTAAATTTAAGTTTCCAACTGAACCAGTCATTCAATGGCAGGGTAGTGCCTAAGCACCTATAGGTCAGTTTATATGATGCCTTAAGGCTAGAAAGATGATATCAAAGGGTTGTATATGTCATCTAGTATTGGTTATGGATGCCAATTCTAAAACCCCAACTCTTCTATAGTAAACGAATTTTTAAGAGTGTTTCTTGATGATCTACTTGGAGTTCCTCCCAAAAGGGAGATCGACTTTGGAATAAACCTTTTTATAGATACCCAAATTATGTCCATTCCCCCTTAAATTTCTTCAAAAAATAACCTTTCAACTTCCCTCAAACCATTTTAGAACTAATATATGCCCTTTCACCCATAATCCTTACGCCCTGAACATTGTGGTAGCATTCTAAATGTAATGGAAAGCCAAATGCTTTGAGAAATTTGATGCTCAATCAGTTATTTTTCAAAATTTATGTATAATACCAAACCTATTCTACTCAATTCAATTTATAGCATGAAATCGTTCTCAAGTGTATTTTGGCTACACAGTGGTTACCGTAGTTTGACATTTCTGAATGGAGTTACAGAAGAGTTGACAGAGTTTTGGGATCTATGAGGGAGAGAAATAGTCATAAAAATCCATTCGCATCTCTTTTATGATCTTGATTCTTGCTATGCCACTATAGTGACTTTCAGGTGCTACTGCGACTCCGCTAGTGCGGGGTTATGGCTACTATAAGGGGATCTAGTACTATGTGTGGAGAAATTCCTTATTATAATTTTATGCATTCAGATTGGTTTCTTGATAATATTGGGTACGCTGGAGGTGGTAGTATCTTGTCACATGCATAGGGGCAGTGTACTCTTAACTTGTCAAATCATGTAGTGAGCCTCGATAATCAATCTATCTTCTTTACACCTGGGTAGTTGTTTGGGGATGAACGTCTAGTACAAGATATATCCATGGTTGGTTAAGATATACCACTTCTATTATCTACTAAAATCTGGCTTGAATACCATTCTTGGTATGAGGATATCCATATCTTGTTGGCTCGGATACCACATGGGTACACCAACCACGGATGGCTCAGGTACCAGACCAATAAACTAATAATTTGAGTTTGGGTTTGATGAGAGTACCAAGTATATGTTTATGGTTCCATGAGTGAACCAGATGTACTTCTTTATAATTTAATTTGGATGTTGGATCTGTGAGTGGTTTCGTTACTTGAAAGGTGAGTTGATCTCAGATCTAACTTGATGTGATCGTGTGATACAGGGTTCATGGTACGATAAGTAACGATAAGGAAAGGGAGTCTGGGTTATGTGTTATTTGTGATTGTTGAGGTTTTTTATTTTTTTATTAACAATTGATTTATTAAGGGTTTATTCCACATATTTATTTTAACTACTGGGATAATTTTATGGACATACAGTTATTTAGTTGGCTAATATTAATCATGTAACACCTCTGATTTGGAAAAGAAATAAAAAATGCAGATTTGTCAACTGATGTCTGTGTCTGTGGTCCTATGGACCGTAGGTGATCCTACATACCGTAGGTGGAAACTGTAGGTGGTGGGGAATATTTTCTTTTTATAAAGTCAAGTCCCTTTTCCTTTTTGACAATTAAACAGGACGGTCTGTCGCTTATTTGACGAGTCGTACATAGGTCTCGTAGGTGACCACTAATATGTCCAAACTTACACTTTAATTAAGAAGTGTAAATAGTCAATGTCAATTTTTAGAACTCAATGTGATATGAGGTCGATCCCACAGAGAATTTACTTACATAAACAGTTTTACTGAATTTTTTATCCAATTGTTGTTATTATTTTCCACGGAAATAATAGAGAAATGTAAAACTGTCTTTAGTTATAGTTCTTAAGTAACTAATGTTGTAATGATAAGTTCAAGTTAACACTAGTAGCATGATTTTAACTTCATGATTGTGATAATTGAGGAATGAAACCATGATTGTGTTCCCCATGACTTAGCATTTAGTGTAAGTTTCAATTAATTATTTTATTGAAAATTACCAGCGACTTTGATGCATCTAACGCTTCCAGTCTTGTTAGATAACTTTCACTCTAATCCTCTCGGTCTTAAAGTGTTATATATTTTTACCCTCGCATTTTTTGTGTCAAAATTGTTTCTGTCGAACTCGAATTTTCACTCCAAACCAACATATTAATTCTACTTTTTCCTAACTACCACTTTTCTCTCGAATAAGTAGAAGATACATGCAACTTCTAATGCGTGCACTCATTAGAAATAATAGATATAGAAAGTATGAATCATGTTTTGGAAATAACAATCGCACTCTACTTCTGTGAATTTACACTTAGATTATTGTCATGGTTCCCACATCCCTAGTTCATTTGTTTAGCAACTCATGATTTCAACAGAATAAACAATAATAGATATTGAATACATTAAAAGAAATCACTTACGACAATTGCAAATTCAAAGAAAGCTTGATATTCAAACAAGTAATCAAAAGCTTCAGTTGGCTTGATCTGAAATTAATCTATAAAAAACAAAGTTGAAAATAAGGAAATTCACATTTTGTTCATACAAAGACGAGTTATCCTTCAAATATAAACCTAAGTAATTCAAATAGTATGTTCAAAATGAGTCCAACATGAAGTAGGACTAATTTGTCGGAAGGCTTCACAGGCGGCATGACGGCCCGTCATACACAAGATGACACGTGAGGCCTGTCGTGGTCTTGAACACCATGGGCCGTGGGACTTCCTTTCCTGAGATTGATCACGGGCAACCAGACGGCCCGTCTTGAGTACAACAGTTCGGTTGATCATAATGGTGCTGAGCTTCCACTTGGGTCTTCACTAGAATTTCATCTTCTTCATCACGAGCATCATATCGATTAGTCAACCTCACCATGAACCGTCTAGAGTCCCGTGATCTTCACTCCAGACTTAGCTCCACAAAGCTTCATTGATAGCATTCCTCACGGGCCACTAAACGATCTGTTAAAAAGACCACGACCCGTTCGGCTCTGTGGTGTTCACTTTGAATTTGTTCGATTTCTAATGCTCATTGTCTCATCATCACGAGTCTGGGGACGGATCGTAATAAATATTGTGGCCCGTTTGGGGCTCCGTGGTGTTCCTTTAGTGCATTTCTTTCACGATTCTTTCCAGCTTTCCAACACAAGCGTAAAATCTATCTAAACATTAACAAACACATGCAATCTACATAAACCCCTAAAGTTCTTGCATTAGTCCTTAGTTTTGAGCGTCAAATGTTCCATGATTTAACGGCACATCGACACCCTCAACTTAGAACCATTGCTTGTGCTCAAGCGATGAAAACAAAACACTTGACGTTCAAATACCAAAGATAAAATACTAGCCTGAAGCAACTATCTCAAATAACACTTTTTGCCAAAAAGCATCTACCTAATATGCAAGGATCAATGTACGACATACCATTACTCACAGTTAATCATGCTTATGCTAGTATCAATTATAAGCTACACAACTGAATTATGATGATCAGGGATTTTGAATCATTTAGGGCTTAATATTTAGAGTTTTAGAGTCCTCAATGCCTATTTTATGCTCTAAACATATGTTAAAATGCTAATTTCCAGTAATGAAGGACAAAGAGCAAGACAAGGACATTACCGAGAAAAAATGAGCGAAAAAGCTGAAGAAAAGCAAGGCCGATACTCACCAAAGCTACTCGGTGATTCCTTGAGTGGCTCTTCAGCTTGCCAAAAGTTACAGCAGGCCAACTCATGGACAAAACCAAATCGGCGAGTAGAATGGTGTTTCAGTGAAGCGTCGAACGGATCAGTGATGAAAGTTTTGATTGCCTAAAGTCACATAAAGGAAGGGGTGAAAAGCTAAGACAATAAGGTGATGGAAAGGAGTACTCGGTGGATTTCCAACCTAGACGGTGAATCCCGACTTATTTTGCCGAGTGACTTCGAAGTTGAAAATATGAGAACGTATAAATGGAATTTTTAAAAGAAGAAAAAGAAGTTTTTAGCAATTTTTTTGAGTTTTAAGTTATGAGCTGTGGAATTCTGGGTTTTTGATCCCTAACATTGTTCTTTAAGTTTTTTACTAGAGATTTAGAGTTTAATTGCTTTTGAAGACTTGTGGATTGTTGACCAAGCTTATGGAAAGTTCCCAAGGAGAGAGGGATCCTTGGAAGTGTGATCACTACTTGATTACTCCCATGTTCTCGTAGTTGTTAATTGCTCACTCTAACCCCCCCAATTGACAGTAGTTGTCTAACCCTTTCCATTTACTTTAATTATTTCCAAAATGTTTAATCCTACAAATGATTAGAACAATCCATTTACTTCATAATTGAATTATTTACTATATCACTCCCTGTGGGATCGACCCCAACTTTAATTTGGGTTTGTACTTGATTTCGACCGCCTACACTTAGAATCAGATGAAATATAGTTGAGCATTTTCAAAAATGGCGTTGTTGTCGGGAAGTGGTGTTTAGAATTATGTTAGTGAAGTTTAGTTGTGAACTAATCTTGTTGTAGTTAAATCAATTTATTTTTGTTTGTCATTTTCTGCTCATAAACATGTGACGAGATGAGTAATAACGGGAACAATGCTAGCCAACTTGGACACAATGATGACATCGGTAACTTTCACAATGTCAATGAAGATTTGTTTAGAAGTGGGGGTTCTATTCAATTACCTCCGATTGTAGGCAATGCAGTATTTTATGTGACTAACACTATGTTGCAGTTTTTGCAAATGAAGAATTTATTTGAAGGCCTAGCTACTGAGGATCTTCATGAACATATCCAAAACTTTGTGGATGTGTGTGGGCCATTCTCCTTCAAGAACATTACTAAGGAGTCGGTCTGACATCGTTTGTTCCACTTTTCTCTAATGGGGAGCCAACCAAGCTGATTTACCAAGGGATTCAATCACTTCTTTGGAGGATCTTACTGATGCATTTTATGTAAGGTTTTTCCCTTCCTAGAAGATGATGGCATAGAGAGATAATATTAAGAACTTCAAACGATTGGATGGTGAACCAATTAATGAGACTTGGTTGAGGTTTTAGAAGTTGTTCTCCAATGTCCAACTCATGGACTCACGAACAATGTATTATTACAACACTTCTACCGGAGTTTAGACTCAGTCAACAAGGTTCTAGTGTACCAGCTTATCTATGGAGGAATCATGCAACAACCATTTGAAATAGCATCTTCTCTTCTTGATGGGATGAAAAAGATTAACTGTGCTTGGTACACTAAGGAAGATCAGGTGTCTCTTTTGACCTTCAGGATGACAAAGGATCAAGAGCAGGATGAAAACATGGCCAAGATGATGACCCAAATGAATCTATTATCAAAACTTGTCATGGGAGGGGATTCCAAGGCTTTGAATGCAGTTAGAGTTAGTGGAGTAAGTCCTGATGAAGCTTACTTTGAAGCTATGTACAATGAACAAGTACATTTTCTAGAAAATCAAGGATGAGGTTTCCGCCAGACCTACCAAGACTAAGTGGGAACCAAGGTTGGAATAGAGAGCGCGATGATGGTTCAAGAGACCGAGATAGGGAATGGCACAACCATGGTACCAATTGGAGAGAGAGGTACAGTGGCAAAGAACGATATGTACCTCCATGAGCGTGAAAAGCCAAAAGAGGAAAGGGTTGTCCTGAATATATCTGCACCGAAGATATGCTTGCACGGATTATTAACAAAGTGGAAGGATCTGAAAAGGTGCTAAAGGAAATGAAAGTTGACCTCTCATCTATGAATAAAAAAAGTTACTTCATATTAGGTATCGATTAAACTGCTGGAAACACAAAAAGTTCAAAGCTCGACTCATTTGATCTGAAGGCCAAAAGGTGGAATATTCAGTGATACCATGGTTAACCCAAAAAATGAAGGTCCGACCGCATTTATAGATTTGATGAATAGGGTGTTTAGTCAATACCTTGATATGTTTGTGGTTGTGTTTATCAATAATACTTTGATTTACAGAAGGAGTAAAAATGAGCATACCGATCATTTGAGGATTGTGTTGCAAGTTCTCAAGGACCAACAACTCTTTGAAAAGTTTAGTAAATGTGAGTTTTGGTTGGGATCCGTGGCTTTTCTTGGTCACATTGTTTATGGTAAAGGTCAAAGATAGATCATAAGAAGATGGATGCGGTTAAGAGTTCACCAAGACCTCTATCCCGTTTGGATATTCAAAATTTCTTAGGTTTGGACGGTTACTATAGAAGGTTTATCGAAATATTTTCTTTGATTGCCTCTCCTTTGATGACATTAACCTAGAAGAAAGTTAAGTTCTTATGGTAGGAAGCGTCTTAGAAGAGTTTTCAAGAGTTGAAACATAGACTCACCTTCGCTCCGATATTGACTCTACTAGAAGGGTCCAATGGATTTTTTTTATTGTGATGCCTCGAGAATTTGGTTAGGATGTGTCCTTTTGCAAAATGGGATGGAAGGTTATTGCCTATGTTTCAAAGAAACCTAAGATTTATTAAAAGAACTATCCTACTCATGACTTAGAACTAGCGAAGTTTCTATTTTCCTTTAAGATTTTGAGGCATTACTTATATGGTGTTCATGTTGATGATTTACAAACCACAAAAGATTGCAACATGCGTTCAACAAAAAGGATCTGAATCTTCCTCAAAGGAGGTGTGGCTTGAGTTACCAAAGGGTTACGACATGAGAGTCCTCTATCACCCCGGTAAGGCGAATATAATGGTGGATTTTCCTAGTAAGTTATCAATAGGTAGTGTTTCCTAGATGGAAATAGGAAAAAAAGAGTTGGTTTGTAATATTCATAGATTTTCCCAATTTGGTGTTCGACTGGATGAGTCCGCCAAAGGTGGTGTTATGGTTCATAATGGCTCAAAACCAACTTTTGTGTAAGATGTGGAGGAAAAAAAAGGTCTTGAACCAATCTTGACTGAGTTAAGGGAAGGGTGTTTAAAAAGTCCGTTAAGGATTTATCCCAACAGTATATAGTGTTCTTTGATATCACGGTCACTTATGTTTTCCCAATGTTAATGACTTGAAAGACGAATATTATCAAAAGCCCATAATTCTCAATATTCCATTTACCCGGGAGCCAATAAGATGTGCCACGACTTATGGGAGGTCTATTGGTGGAATTTGTGGGTAAGTGTTCTAATTGTCAATAAGTGAAAGTCGAGCATCAAAAGCTGGGAGGTTTGTCCGATGATATCAGTATTCCCTCGTGGAAGTGGGAAGATTTGAATATAGATATTATTATTAGTTTACCCCGCACCCGGTAATAACATGACTCAATTGGGGTTATTGTTGATCATATGAGGAAATCAGCTCATTTTATTCCCGTCAAGGTTTTTTCTTCGCGGAGGACTATGCTAAGTTGTATTTATGGAATATGGTTAGCTTTCTTCGTGTGACCTTATACATTATCTCCAATCGTGGTACTATATTTACTTCTCAGTTTTGGAATCTTTCCAAAAAGGCCTTGGTACTTGTGTTAAGCTTAGTATGGCATTTCATCTCCAAACCGATGGGAAAGCGGTGTGTACTATCCAAAATTTGGAAGATGTGTTAAGATTTTGTGTGATTGATTTCAAGGGTAATTGGGATGATCATTTTGCATTGATTGAGTTTGCTTATAATAATAGATATAATTCAAGCATGTGTATGACTCCATTTGTGGCACTTTATGGTAGTATGTAAAGATCTCCTATACGTTGGTTTGAAGTTGGTGAAGTTGCTTTATAGGTCCCAAGTTGGTAAATGAGGGTGTGGACAATGCTCAGCTTATTAGAAGAAGGTTGAAAACGACTCAAACTCGACAAAAGTCCTATGCTAAAGTTAGAAGATGAGATCTAGAACTTGAAAGTTTCATCCATGCAGGGTGTAATGAGGTTTGGAAAGAAAGGGAAGCTTAGTCCCCATTATGTACCCATATCAAATTTTGAGACGTATTGGTAAAGTTGCTTATGAAATTAAATTGTCCAATGACTTTTCATTAGTGCATCCAACTTTCCATGTCTCCCTATTGAAGAAATGTGTTTGTGATCTGACATATATAGTGCCATTGGAGAGCCCTGGTATAAAAGAGAACCTCTCTTATAAAGAATTCCGATTGAGATTTTTGACCAGTAAGTCCGAAAGTTGAGAAACAAACAAGTTACTTCCGTGAAGGTACTTTGGGGAATCAGTAAGTTGAGGGTGCTACTTGGGAGGCTGTGACTGATATGATATCCCATTATCCTCAACTTTTTCCCTCCATCCCTACTCTATCTTGAAGTACTTAGTGACTCATGGTTCACTCTTTTGGTTTCATGTGTCTTAGTCATTCTAATGTTTTCTCATGCATGCATGCCTATAAAAACTTGTTTTTTTGAGAAAATGAGTTTACTTGATTGATTTCTTCATGTTTATGTGCATTTGAGTATGAGTTGCATATAAGCCTTATGAAATAATGTTTTGGATATGCTTTAGCTTGGGGTCGATTCTTCCTCCTCGGATATGTGCATTTATGACATAACATTCATGTCGTACTATTAGATCTTTTTTCTACCCTTCTTATGATGTCTTGAGTTCCATTCGAGGATGAATGTTCCCAAGGGGGAGCTATTGTAACACCTCATATTCAGAAAATAAGAAAATAATGCAAATTAGTCAGTTTGTGTTTATTTCTATGGTTACCCCATCTACGGGCCGTGGGTTATCCTATGAGACGTAGGTGGAAACCGTAGGTCATGGGGAAATGGTTTTTATAAAGTCTAGTATTCGTACCTTTTTGATGGTTCAATAGGATGGTCATCTCTCCTTTGACGAGTTCAACATAGGTCTCGTAGGTGACCACCAGACTTAGTGAAATTTTAAAGCTTAAAGTTGGTTCCTATGGTTGATATGTACGGTACGTAGAAGGCCCTACGAACTGTACATAGGTTCTGTCGAATGTTGGACAAAATTAGAATCTATGATCACTTTCTACAATTGAGCAGTACGGTCCCTAGAAGGACCTATAGACCATAGTTCCAACCGTTTATAGTGTTCGATAATTATTATTTTAAAGGCTTTTTAGTCTTTTTCCTAATTGATTAAGGCCTAAACGAGGTCGTTTTAATCGTAATGCCAACCTTATATAAGTCTTTTAAGCCTAAAATCTAACTACTCTAAATCATTCTTCAAATTTCCCCGAATCCCTCCAAGTTCTTCCCCGATAATTTTCTCTCTAAAGCTTAAAGAAGAAGTCTAGAGTTTTAAGATCAAATTTCGAAATTCACCATTGATTTTGGGATTTTGACATCAAGATATGTTAGTACTTCACCTATGGAGTCCTTTCCTCCATAGGGTTCTTATATTCTCTAATTTTACAACGTTAGATTACCCAATTAAACTTAGAGTTTTATTCAATGTTCATGGCTTCTTTTCAATTATGATCGAATTGATAGTTTCGTATCCTATTATTTGAAGTAATTACATGGTTTTTAGTTAAATTCACATGAACCCCTGCATCACTCCATGATTTCTAGATTTTGATCTTCTGATGAAGCTTATGAATTATGAAAGATGAATTTATGAAGATACATATATTTCTTTATGAAATTGATATAAATTGTTTAATTTTTTTTTAGAGTAAAGAATCAATGTTGTTGTTGTGATGAAAGGATTTCTCACATACTACTCAAAATATGATTGTGATAGGATTTTCTTACAAAAAGGATTCATAAGGTTTAAAGGTTTTCTTACCTAGTTGAATCAAGACTAAGGAGCTATTCTAATTAACTCTATCTTAAATTGGTTACTTAAATGTTCCTTTCCATGGATAATAAGATGAAAATAATTAATGACTATTCCCTGGGATTTATGCTTAGAAGCGAGTGGAGTAGCGATGATTTTCCATGTCCCATAAACTATGTACCACCATAGGATGATTGTCTCAGTTATACATTATCTAGTTGAACCACTTTAGCTCAAGACTCATGGTCCTTATCTTAGCAAGTAGGACATTCCCTTTTCTGTGTGGGATAGACATCTGATTCCATGTTTTGGGTGGCAAATGGGTGGATTGGATCGGATGTGGATGGATTGAATATGGATTGAGTTAAAATGGATTGGATCACAATCCACCCATATAAAATATGGGTTCTTATGGATTTGGTCAAATATGGTTTGGGTAAAATGGCCGTAATCCACTTTAATCTCCTAAAGCCAAAAAAAATTAAATCAATGCTAAATTATTAATACCTCAACCCCTACCACCGCACGCCACCCCTATATTATTATTATAAAAAAAATTAATACAAAATTTTATTTTTTTTTACCCTGTACCCCCACCCCATATGGAATCAATGTTATAGCCCACATGGTTTATGTCGGTTAAAGGTAAACTTTCCACAATAATGAACTAAGGTTACTTTCTAAAAATATCTCACATGTGTTCGAAAGGTGTTTAGCTTGAATTGACCACAATGATGAATTATGTTTATAACATGTTATCTTATGATTTAGCTTGGTCAATGTGTGTCATGTAAAGTCCCTTTTTAGCATGATATCATAACTCTTATGCATTGCTATCATACTTAGTACATTATGTAACACCCCGAATATTTCTATGTTAAAAGTCAAACCATTCTTCATTTAATCGTAGGGTCATATCGGGTGATTTTAAAATTTTCATATGTGTAAAGGTAAATTATTTAGTGTGACTTATTTTGGGTATCAATAAAGGTCACTAGAAATTGCTAGCACAAAGTAGAGTTGAAAGCTTCCTTATCGATTACGTTTTGATATAACATCCTAATTTGGTCAAATTCAAACGACCATATCTGTTAGAGTTTAGAGAGTTACGTGGCTCATAACCTATCAAATAAAAGGAATTTGAATCTTTTTTCTAACGCCACCAATTTTGCAACAATCTGAGGCTTGAGTAAAAAGTTATGACCATTTTAGTAACCTGATAAAGTGCAGTGGCTAATTAGCCGACGGGAAAACATTAAAAAAGTTTTTTTTTTTGTCTTTTTCACTCTAAGAAAACCCTAAACAATTTTTTTGAATAATTAACTACCCAAAACAATTAGATTTTCATCTCTTAATGCATCATTCTCTTCTCTCTCAAATGCTAAGGCAAAACCCTAAGGAAAAATCAAAGTAAAAGACTCCATTGAAGATTCTTTCAATCTTTTTCAAGATATTTCTTCAAGGTAAGTCTTTCTCCAAGAATTCCATTCGTCCAACTCAAATTCCCTTAAACAATTATGAATCACTAATTAAAATCACAATTCTTAGCCATAGAGATTTCAATAAACTAATTCAAGAATCTCAACAAAGTTTTTCTTGATTTTTCTCCTTCAAACTAGGATTTCAAAGCTTATAATCAAGTACTTCTTCAAGATATCTCAAGATTCTTCAAGAACCTTGTTCTTCTAGGTATGTAAGGCTATCATAGTGTTGGAGTAGTTCATCCTCACGCCCTAAATCTACTTTCAAATCGGTAAAAGATAAATCTAGGATTCTACCCCTAGATTTTAGTATTCTTGAGATGAGTTGTTTTTGAGTTCTCAAGTTCCTGTTTCTTTTTGAAATTCTATTCCTAATTATTGAATTGATATATATGCTATGCATTTATTGGGTAGATTCGTTCATGTTTATATATCAGCATGAATCCTATGAATTGAGTATATTTTAGATGAGTAGTATTGTTGAGTTCTGAGCTCTGAGTTCTTGAGTCCTTGAGTTCTGAGTACTGAGTTTTCATATTTCTATTAAAACTCCTAAGTTGAGTCGTTCATGTCTATAATTCTACATGAGCCCTATGATTAGAGTTAAAAAAATTGAAAAGCTTTTCAAAACCAACACTTGAGTTCTAAAACAGAATTTTGAGAAAGTAAAGATTAGTTTGGAGAAAAGAGTTTCTAAATCATGATAAGTATGACATCGAGTATGCCATCAAAGTATGAGCAGTATGATATCTAGATATACCATCACTGTTTATACAATATGACTTCCCGATTCATTAATGTTCAGATTAAAATATGATTTTGAGTAAGAGTTTTTATTGATGAATTGAGCAAGAGTATAAGAGAATTAAGTATTTCCCAAATGTATCAGTTTTTACATTGATAGAAGAGAAACTTTGATTTCTAAATGAGTTATGAGCTCAAAAGAAATTCAAAGAGCAGCTACCTCTTTTAAGAGGGTAGTTTGAGCAATTATCTCAAACCAGAAGAAGAGTTGTGTTTTTAAACATATAAAAATGAGTTATATATATATATATATTATTGGAAGTGGTATTGAGCACCGATATGGGGATAAGTTCAAATAACTCAAAATCCTAATAAACCATGTATGCCAACATGGGTAAAGGATAATACTTTTTAGATAATTCCTTATTGGTTTTAAGCATAGATTAGTTGATCCTCTTAGTTGAGGTGTTCTATACCGGCAAGGTATAGGACAATTCTTGCAGCGTGGGCAAGACGATGTATCATCACGTAGCTCATAGTGATGATTGTCGGTTTGAGAATTTCCCGATCAGGTTAAATTGTATATTTATATATCACTTATTATCTTGAGTTCAGAGATGAGAAAGTATCTTGTAAAGCTTTAACTGATTTAACTCCTTTATTTCTATATATTCAGCCTAAGTACATTGTTATCTATAGCGGTCCTTTCTTTGAGTTATTTGTTATTCAACCATATTACATACTCATACCTTAAATGTACTGATGTCATTTGACCTGCATCTTTTAATGATGCAGATACAAGTTCTTAGGATCCTCAACAAGAGTTTGTTGAGATCACTTCATCCGCTCATGTACTTATGAGTAAGACCTCCTTTCTTTTGTAGTACTTCAATTTTATGAGTTTTTAGTAGTAGTTCTTTTGAGGAGTCGTGGATCTTGTCCCGGCACTTATATTTGTATAGTAGAGGATTCATCAGTTTCAAATGTTTTATTTCGAACTTATGTTTCATACTTAGTATATTCAACAATGTTTTGAGATTCACTAAACTTGTTTTAAACATTTCTTTCAGTTTGATGCTTATGTATGCTCAAGTTAGACTTCCACTTGTAGTCAGCCTGGAAGAGGGTTTCCTTGGGGACCATCAATGGTTCTCGAGTGCCGGCCATGTCCAGGGTGTACATTCGGGTCGTGACACATTCTATGTACTAATGCATATTGTGACTACATTGTTTCATTAATGTAAGGTCCAACAATCCTATTTCACACACTCGTGGCTAGATTGTCCATTTGAGCTTTTGGAGAGAATGGTGAGTCCTCATGTTCCAAGGATTGAGACGTTTTTAATGCTTTATGTCATTTTCATTTCAGAATTATATGTGATATATGACTTACGTCCCAATCACTTTTCTTATGATGTATTAGATGGATTTGAGACTTATGATAGACTTCTCCTTTTGTTGTTGTTATTGTTATTATTATTATTATTGTTATTATTATTATTCTTATTACTATTACTATTATTATTCTTATTGTTGTTGTTGTTGTTGTTGTTGTTATTATTGTTCTTATTATTCTTATTATTATTATTATTATTATTATTATTATTATCATTATTATTGTTGTTATTATTATTATTGATGTTGTTGTTGTTGTTGTTGTTATTATTATTATTGTTGTAGTTGTTGTAATTATTATTATTATTATTATTATTATTAATATTGTTGTTATTATTATTATTATTATTATTATTCTTATCATTCTTATTATTCTTATTATTCTTATCATTCTTATTATTCTTATTATTCTTATTATTATTATTGTTGTTTTGTTGTTGTTGTTGTTGTTATTATTATTCTCTTCTTCTTCTTCTTCTTCTTCTTATTATTATTATTATTATTATTATTATTTTTGTTGTTGTTGTTGTTGTTGTTGTTGTTGTTGTTATTATTATTATTATTCTTGTTGTTGTTGTTATTATTATTATTATTATTATTGATATTGTTATTGTTATTGTTATTGTTATTGTTATTGTTATTGTTATTGTTATTGTTATTGTTATTGCTATTGTTATTGTTGTTATTATTATTATTATTATTATTATTATTGTTATTATATATTATGTGTAATGACCCGGAAATCTAGTAAGTGAAGCTAGAGCCTAACGAGTTTGGTTTTGAGTTTGTAATGGGGTTGCATGTTGTAAAATGTTGTCCCGGGCTTAGATTGAGGAGTTTAGGAGTTAAACGTCAAGGTATGACCCCCCAAGGACCAACCAAGGGTCCTTGAAAGGGGACTCTAAAGCCTAATACCAAGGTTGCCCCTACTTAGCAAAAATCTACCAAATTGGTGTGACCTACGGATGGGGACCTAAGCCCTATAGGTCCATCCACACCCCATGGATGGCTTTCATAGGCCAGGGCCCCAAATGGCAAGCCACAGCCCCAAACCACAGACCAGCAAGACGGGACATCACCCCACCTACGGTCCGTAGGTCTAGGTAAATAGGTCAGGCCAGGCCTGTAAAAGCTGTCAATTTGGCCAAGTGTTGGGGTAGTTTAGTAAATTCCTTTTTGAGTTAGTTTAGTTAATGGTTGGTTATTATTGAGTTCTTAAGGTATTTTAAGGGATTCAAAAGTATTAAACTCCTATTTCAATTCATTATTTTCCCACCACTCAAATTATAAACCCACATCTCAAAAAATTCTCTCTAGAAACTCCATTGAAGATCAAGTTCAAGGTCAAGTCGAGGGGTCAAGGAGCAACTTTCTTCTTCAATTTCATGTGGAATTATTCCCTAAAGGTATGGTAGTCTTCATGCTTGACTTAGTTTCTTTCAAGGAGCCAACTTCAAATATGTTTTCAAGTCTCCAAATTCCCCCAAAATTCATAGTTTTCAATCTATGCATGGGTTCAATTCCAAATCATTTTCCAAATGTTTTATATGATGAATTATGAATGAATTGTTGAATTATTGATGATTTATGGTCAATTTATTCTATGAACCCATGTTTCCCCCAAAATTCTAAGTTGTGATTGTGATTGGCAATTGATTGATTCATGAAAGTATGTTGAATTGTTTATGTTTATATTGAATTAGTTATTGAATCATGTTAAATTGAATGTCAATTTATTCTATGAACCCATGTTTTCCCCAAAATTCTAAGTTGTGATTGTGATTGGCAATTGATTGAATCATGAAAGTATGTTGAATTGTTTATGTTTATATTGAATTAGTTATTGAATCGTGTTAAATTGAATTAGTTATTGAAAAAATATTAGTAAAAAACCTAGCATGTTGCAAAAATAAAATGGCACCCCAATTTGGATGTACAGAAAGATATTATAAAAAGAAATATAATAAAAAATACAGATCAAAATATAAATATAAAAAACCAAGAAGAAGATCTTACGTAAAAAACTACAAAACTAAAAGACCATATAGACCAAAGAGAAAACTAACGGAATGTAATTGTTACAATTGTGGAAAATTAGGACACATAGCTAGAGATTGTAAATTGCCTAAAAATTCAAAGAAAAAACAAATGTCAGAAATAATGATAGACGATGAAAAATATATGCAGATAGAATACATAGATTATGAATTAGAAAGTGAAGATAGCATATATGAAATATCAGAAAATGAAATAGATAACGATATAGAAATGGTATCAGACAATGAATTCTATAATATAAAGAATGACTAAAAAAGATATACAAATAATAACTAAAGAAAAACAGCAAGATGAAGAATCTTTAGAACAAACAATAATATTTGATAATAGTATATTTGAACAAATAAATGGAAAAGAATTAGACCTAAGCGTAGAAAAAATATTCGAAATACCAATAATAAGAAATTGGTTTAAACGACAAAAAAATATATATTATGTAGTAAGTCAAATAGAACATATCATAGATTGCAAATACACTAAAGGAAAGACTAAAATACCAATAATAAACAAATGAATAATAAATAAAGAAATACAAGATATTAAGGCTAAAAATCCAATTAAATATGTACATTTAGGAGGAACAGAAATACTAATAAAAGCATGTTTTAGAAAAGGAATAGATACACCCATAGAAATATACTTAGCAGATGATAGAATTATACAACCCATAGAAAAAAGTATAATCAGTGCAGTAAAAGGTAACCTCATATACTAGTATTATATTGGAAAATGGCAGAAATAGAATTAGCCCCAGGAAATAAAATATTTATAGCTAGATGTAAAAACTTATACGTTTTAACAACAAAACATAAAATAACAGCAAAAAATAAAATAAAATAAATAAAAATAGAAAATCCTTTTGAAAGAATAGTCACAGTCATAGATAATAATGACTATAGCTATAATGAGATTGACATAGAAGAAGATTTAGAAATAGTAAAAGAAAGATTAAGCACATCAAAATGAATAAACAATGAAATACCACAAATATCATAAAAAATGAGTACCTCAAGAAGAATGGATAAAACTTCACAAAAATCGATGGAAGAAGAAATAGAACCATATCATTACTACATAACGGGAGTAATGGAACAACGAAAATACTTAATATTAATAAATACAGAACAAGAAGAAAACTATATTACAACGGAATTAGTAATAGAAGATGAAATAATAACCACTAAACAACTATGCCCCGAACTACCAAAAGCATAATAAATACCGAAGAAACTACAGAAAAGGAAATAATCATTGGAGGAGTACCAATAGTAATAAAGTTTAAAATATACCAAGGAGATAAAAATATCACTTTAGGAATAAAATGGTTAGAACAAATAAAACCATATAATCTAGAAGATAAACAATTAACGATAAATTATGAAAATAAAAAAGTAATAATAAAAAGAACTTATTAAATGAAAATATACATACTTGCAAAAATAATAGTAGAAGGATATTATAATAGATATTATACCCCGATGATAGATACGGGAGCAGAAGCTAATATATGTAAATACAATTGCTTACCAGAAGATAAATGGGAAAAATTAAAAACACCGATAGTAGTAACAAGATTTAATGATGAAGGAAGCATGATCACATATAAGGTAAAAAATATAAAAATACAAATTTGGGATAAGATATTAACTATAGAAGAAATGTATAACTTTGAACTTACAACAAAAGATATGCTATTAGGAATGCCATTTTTA
Organism: Solanum chiquidenum; assembly: GCA_029582725.1. Taxonomy (NCBI): domain Eukaryota; kingdom Viridiplantae; phylum Streptophyta; class Magnoliopsida; order Solanales; family Solanaceae; genus Solanum; species Solanum chiquidenum. The sequence goes on from JAJOOS010005530.1 coordinate 68,867, forward strand.
GAAAAATTATACCCACATATAATAACAAAAACACACTGGTGGTTCACAACACCATGTAAACAAAAAATAGGAGCAAAAAGAGTAAATAACAAAAAACGAAAA
>JAJOOS010005531.1:0-19169 GCA_029582725.1 Solanum chiquidenum
AAATATATATATATATATATATATATATATATATATATATATATATACACACACACATACATACACACACATACATGGAATACACGAAAATCTCTATACATACACACACATACATGGAATACACGAAAATCTCGTAGTGCTCAAGTATCCAATATCAGAGCTCTTAAAGTATCGTGCATTCACGTGTAGGTTAACACTAATCGTGAATCATGATCTCTTAGCAGAATATGGTTCATGGCTCCTATGTGATGAATCAGCCCGATCAAGTCGAATGTCTTTCCATGAGCTTGTGTTTGATGTTTTGAGCAACAAGTTTATAGGCTAGAGCTGAAGAACAAGTTGTTACATTGTAACAATTGCATCCGTTGAATGACTCATTTTGCCAACTAGCATCACGAAAACCTAAAAGAGAGTAGATCTCAAGCAGATTTAGAACATATAAAGGTAATTACTAAAATTAGACAGGTGAAGGGGAGCCTTTGAGCAACACGTAAAATTGTTTCCGTGTGATCTAGCAATTTTGGGAAAGCATGTTTAGATTATTTTTTCACTAAATTGTTAGATTAAAGTTGACTTGTTTATCAAAAAGAGAATATCATGAAGAAGATGAAATTTCCATTCAACAATAAACTAGCACCTGCAAGAATTCAAATCATTCAACCTATGAAACAAAATTACGGATTAAAATTACATGATTGACGCGTGGGTGAACGAACTCAATACTATGAGAGCTTACATACATACCCCTTAGGGATCAAACCCTTGATGAAATTCTTCGACAAATCTCAAGAATCTTGACGAACGTCTTGAACCTCACATCTTTTCTCCTCTTGAACTCCTTTCAAAATCCTAAGCGTATTTTAGGATTGTGAAAACTAACCCCAAATCAGTTTAGACCCCTAAAATATTACTAAAAACGTTTAAAGCTGATGGGTTAAGGAAAAGACCAAAATACTCCTCATTAATTCGGGTATATATCCTAAACTGGATAGGCTGAACTCAAACGAGAATATCTCGCTCATCCAAACTCAGCTATTAGCAAACTCGGCGGCGTTGAAAAGAGGATGCAGATATCTTTCATTTGATACCTTATAGGCCACCTAACTCATCATGTGCTAAAATTTATGATTGTTTGAAATTGACCCAAAACTCACAATTGGAGACTAACTTGCCCAGATCTCAATTTAGTTATTTTCAAATTAGTGCTTTCTAGACTTAACTCTTTCTAAGTGGGATGTTACAAAAATAATTTTTGACCACAAAACCAAACTCAATAATCAATATAGGACATGACCCCGACACACGAACTAGATCGCAACCCCGACGACAGATCTGAAATCCGACCCTGAGATCTTACCAGGGTTTGACCCTAACTTTCGACCCGAGATCCGACATTCGAAATGGGACCAAAGATCCAAGCCAGGACCTGACCTCAACACCTGAACTTTAGGGGGGGAGGGTCGAGGGTAGGGGTGGAGTACATAAAATTGAAATCGAAAATAATTTTTAAAGACAAGCTTTAATTTTTTTGAAGTGGGAGGGTGGGAGGCGGGTGGGTGTCATGACTCGAGTCTACACCTTAGACGTGGCCGGCACTTGAGAACCATTACTGGTCCTTAAGCGAACCCTTATCCTGGTTGACTACAAGCGGAAGACTAACTCAAGCATACACAAGTCAAAACTTAAGAATTATTTAAAAACAACTTATAAAATCTTAAAATTTATCTAAAAATACTGAGTATTAAGCATATAGTTTTAAATAACATATATGAAACTGAATACTGCAAGATTGACCAAGACAAACTATCTATGAAGCCTCTAGTGTAAAAATATAGGTATCGTGAAAAGACCCACGACACCTCAAAGTATTACGTCTAACAAATCATAAACTAGAGTCCTCCGAAAGCAAGAAGGCTTCACCAAAAGTTGATAAGCAGATGATGTGATCTCAATGGGTCTCTTGTTGATGATCCTAAGTACCTGAATCTGCACCATGAAACGATAAAGGTCGAATGACATCAGTACATTTAATGTACGAGTATGTAATAGGGCTGAATAACACAAATAACTGAACAAAAAGGCTGAAAATAACTCAACTGAATATAGTATAAATCATGATGAAAATCATTAAAGCTCTTATTGTAGGAATGCAATAATAGTAAATACTAAACTGAAATGTATATATAAAAATATACTTTACGTTATTGGAAGTTTCTCTAACCGACAACCAACACTTTGAGCCTTGTGATGATACAACGTCTTACCCACGCTGCCAGAGCCGCCCTATACATTGCCGGAGTATAAGACGCAACTGAACTGTTGGATCCACTAAAAAGCCTTCTTGAGGCAAGTGAGGAGTCGCCCGTCTTGTGGTACGATTCTATCTACGCTGTCTACGTAGTTTATGGAGTTTGAGTTCTCTTAACTCTTACCCTAAATCGGTGCTCAATACTACTCCCAAAATATAACGGTATGCTCATGTAAAAGTACTCTCTGGGTTGAGATAATTTCTCAAAAGGCCTCTTTAAGAGGTAACTGAAGATATATTAAATATTTCTAAAATATTCTTAATTTTTTTTATACTTTTCTGAAAATAGTGCTCCCTTTTTTAATGTAAAAATGATACATTCTGAACCATATAAGTTCCCTTAAAACTCTTGAAATAACTTGTATTTAGGTTGTAATCATGAAAACTATGTCTGAAATCATATTTTGATCTGATCATTGATGACTAGAGAAGTCATATTGCATAAACATTGAAGGCACATCTAGATGTCATACTGCTTAAACATTGATGACATATTCGACTGTCATACTAATCATAAATGGTAGTTCTTTTCTCAATGTGAAAATAGTATTTTTGGAACCATTTGTGATCCCTTAAACTCTTCTCAAAAGATAGTTTAAAATACTCTTGAACTCCCTTTAAAATTCCAAAATCAATGCATGAAAATAAATGCACAAAGACTTTCAACAAAATATCATCAACTAGGGTTCATGTGAAATAAAAGCATGAACAACAACCCAATAGTTATCCATAATACAGTGCAAATCATAATCAATTAAGAATTTAGAATTCGAAATAAATAACTTAACTCACATCATGAATTCTCGAAACTAAGGGGATAACCATAGATTAATCTTTTACCGACTGAATTGAGATGTAGGGCGTGAGGACGAACTCACTTCATCACTATGAATAGCTTTACATATCTTATACGCTCCAAATTCTTGAGAAAGGTGAGATCATTGGATGAAAAGATGGCAAGAATTTGTTTCTTGATACTTAGAGATGAGTTCTTGAGAAGCTTTCTTGAAATTCTATGAGTAGGAGATATTATTCGTGTTAAGATGAAGGAATTATGAAGTTCTATGGTCAAATCTTACCTTGGATGATGGATGAACTTTGGAGGAAGTTAGTTTCTTGAAAAAAATTCTTTCTAGGGTAAATTTATGAAGTAGGGAGGTGAACTATGTATTTGGGGTTTTTAAAAGACACACACACCCGCTCGCCCACATGGAAAACACCCCAGGCGCGCAGCCAACTGCTCAGGAAGGAAATAGCTGCTGCCCCCCCGCACGCCCGCGCGGTAAATTCCTTGGCCACACGGCATGTGACAAGATAGTGTCTAGTAAAATAGGCATAACTTTTTACTCCGAACTCCAATTGATGTAAACTTGGTGGCGTTGGAAAGAAGACTCATAGACCCTTAATTTTATAGGTTATGGGTCACTTAACTCTTCATATTCTAAGATATATGGTCATTTGAAGTTGAACCTTGCATAAACTAATGCGAAAAACTAAGCCGGTAGAAGGACTTTGAAATTGACTTAGTGTTAGAGGTCCCTTATGACTCCAAATCACTTCTGATACACTTGGTAAAAAACCTAAAAACACATAATTAAGTAGTACATCACCCGGTTCAAGCTCATATACTTAAGACAAATTATTCGGATTCGAAAAGTAAACTTTTTGAGTGTTACAATGGGGGGTGGGTCGAGGGTAGGGGTGAGGTGAGCTAAAAAAATAAAAATTTGAAATTGAAAATATTTTTTTAAAACAAGTAGGTATGGGTTAAAGAAAATGAAAATTAGAAAAAAAAAATTAAATATTCAAAAACAAACTTTTAAATTTTTTGTGGGGAGCGGGGTTAAAAAAAAGAAAAATCTTAAAATTTGAAGTTGTGAATTTTATTTTATTTTGGTTGGGGGGAGGGGCTGGTTTTGGGGGTAAGTGGGGCGGTGTTTGCAAAAAAATTAAAGTGACAAAAAATAAATCAACCGCACAAATAAAATCTGAAGAAACATGAATATTTTATTGATCAAGATAGTGTGGGTACAATTCTGTTCCTCCCTTGATTCTCCTCTCATAAAATTTATCCATGATTCGAGGGCCGTTAGTGGATTTCTCAAACAAGGATGATTTAGATTTAACCTCTATATGAATATTCCATGACTTTTGTGGAATATATCGAGATCTTGATCTCTTAATGGAATTTTTGAGATGCCTTTTAAGGGAATTTAGTAGCCTTTATATAGGCATAAACTAGGGTTTAGGGTTGAGTAGCCTCCAAGAATTCTAATTGAAACTGAAAAAACCTTCTAGAGTCCCAATTTGAATTGAACACGTCTTGTAAGTCCCACAAAATTTCAATGTCTACAAATGCCCCCTGCTGCAAGGCTTGTCGAAGAGTAGACTCAATGAAACTCAAAGACGAGACTTGAAATACTCATTCTTCCACCTTTGCAGCTTCAGATTTTCAGATTTGATTTATGAGAGAACAGATGAAGGGCAGATTTGGTCCCATTAGGCGTGTCAATTTGTTTGCAACAAATTTCAAAGTGATAGAAAATAAATTACAATCACAAAAAATTATGAAGAAACATAATTTTATTTATCAAGATTGCGGGTACAATTATGTTGATCCCTTGATTCTTCTCTCATAAGATATTTATCCATAATTCGAGGGCCGTTTGTGGAGTATTTCTTGACTTAGGATGATTTGGACTTGATCTACATATTTGAGGGTCGTTAGTGGCATATTTCTCAAACTGAGATTATTTGAACTTGATCTACATAATTTGAGGGCCGTTAGTGGTGTATTTCTCAAACTAGGATGATTTGGACTTGATCTACATAATTTGAGGGTCGTTAGTGGCGTATTTCTCAAGCTAGGATGATATTTCTTTGATCTATATAATTTGAGGGCCGTTAGTTGCGTATTTCTCAAACTAGGATGATTTGGACTTGATATTCATAATTTGAGGGTCATTAGTGACGTATATCTCGAATTAAGATGATTTGGATTTGATCTCTTTATGAATATTCCATGAGTTTGTGGAATATTTGAGATATTCGAGATGTCTATTCAAGGGAATATAGTACCCTTTATATAGGCATGAACTAGGGTTTAGGGTTGAGTAGCCTCCAAGAATTTTAATTTGAATTGAACACACCTTGTAGAGTCCCAACTCAAATTCAGCACGTCTTGTAGAGTCCTACAAAATTTCAATGTCTACAGGCGGGTTGGGACAAAATAAACTAATTTTTAAAAAACTTAAAATTTTAATATTTTTAATATAGAGGGTCGTGGTAGGGTAAGAAAAAAATTGTAATTTGAAGTTGGAGGAGAGTTTTGGAAAATAATTTCCTTAATTTTTTAAGTGAAAGTCATTTTCCTTATATTTAAGGAAAATAAGCTGATTTGAAAAACATTTTCCAAAATATTTAACCCAACAAAACATGAGAAAATTGGAAAATATTAGTATTAGCGACAATCATTAGCGTAGTGGCACTTCATTGCGAAAAAAAATGACACCAAATTAACTTCAATAAATTGAGTGGCCAAACTTTTATGAGTATGTAAACCTTCTTAGTGTTATTCATATATCCAATTCACAAAAAATTGGAATTAAATATGAATATCATTGCTAAATTACTCGTAATTTACATTCTTTTATATATATATAATTCATCATGATAATTCATTGCTAAATAAAATTAGTAATGGATTTTATTATCAATTTAGCTATAAATTGTCAATCACTAATTCATATTTTTTAATAGTGAAAGTTGCAGTAGATCTTAAAAGAAAATTATTTTTTCCTTCCATTATATTACTAATATTAGTAAAATTAATATCGGGATGTGCTAATTAATAATTCATGGAGGATTAGATATCAAAGGGTAGATTCAAAAAGGCATTTTCATAATCACCTGGGAGGCTGTATTATGCTTAATTACACAAGTATCACTACTAACGTCAATAAGTTTCAAGGTCTCACCCTTTATACCAACAACTGCATATTTGTTAGCCGAAACAAATAGTAATGTGTGTTTCAGGTAACAAGTATGTAGTTGTTGGTATGAAAAGGGGTAAAGTGTATAATCTCACTCTCTTTATTCTATCTAAACTATTCTACAACTACTTCAATTTCAGCATACTCATGATGTTATATTTTTATACCCTAAGGGAATAAAAAGATATTGTGTAACACGTATTTGTTAAGATCTTTTTAAGTAATTTTAGAGAATATACGCGAGCTAATAGGTAAATTCTTTCTCTCTCTTTTTTGAATTTGTTATTCCTCACCTAAAAGAATTGTATGGTACTTATGATTTGAGAAATAAATGTGGCTTTTTCTATCAATTTTTTAAGGCTTTAAAAGCTTTATGAGTTAGCTCTAAGCTTATAAAATAGAAAAATATATTTTTCATGGTTACCTCTTAACCATGTGTTTTTAATAAATTGTCTTGGATATTATTGTAAAATTATTATTTATTGCTACAAAAATTTTGAGTAATTTAAGTTTAAAATTCTTTTTTTTTTTAAATGTGAAAAAGCAGATAGTTTATTGTTTTTATTTTTTATATATTGTGTCACACCCCAAGCTTACACCCTGAACGTGGCCGGTACTCGAGAACCATTGTTGGTCTCCAAGCGAACCCTTGTCTTGGCTGACTACTAAGCGGAAGACTAACTTAAACATACACGGCATCAAAACTGAAGAATTGTTTTAAAATAGTTGATTAAATCTCAAAGTTATCTGAAAATACTAGGTATTAAATATAAAGTTTTAAATAAAACATCTAAAACTGAATACTGCAAGACTGAACAAGACTTTCTATCTATGAAGCCTCTATTGTATAAATATAGGTGTCGGGACAAGACCCATGATATCTCAAAACGCTACTACTAACAAATCATAAAATTGGAGTCCTCCAAAAGGAAGGAGGTCTCACCAAAAGTTGATGAGTGGATGATGTGATCTCAATGAAACTCATGTTGATGATCCCAAGTACTTGAGTCTGCATCATCATGAAAAGATGTAGGTCGAATGAAATCAGTACATTGAATGTACGAATATGTAATATGGTTGAAGAAAAATATAACTGAACTGAAGGACTGAAAGTAACTCAACTGAATCAATACATGAATATGAAGTGAAAACCATTTAAGCTTTACAATAAGATGTGTAATAAAAGTAATATGAAAATAATATACTTTACTCTGTGGGGAGTTTCTCTAATCGATAACCATCACTATGAGTGTAGCGATAATACAACGTTTCACCCACATTGCAAGGGTCATCCTATACTTTGTCGGGATATAGGATGCTAACTATAACTGTGGATCCATCCAATAAGCCTTCTTGAGGCATTGAGGAGTCGCCCAAAAAGTCGGTACTATCCTATCAATTACGTAGTTTTATGGGACATTGAGATAAAAATAGACTCTTACCGAATTCGGTGCTCGATACTACTCCAATATTAATCAAAGTCACCCGAGTTTGGTTTCCTACTTTTATTTTTAGTTGTCTCAAACACTTGGTTATTGTACAATGTAAAAGTGTTTGCTTTTGAGCAAGATGTAACTTGTGAACTCATGTGCATGGTTCATTTGGTTTGTCACCTTGTTTCTAAGTGATTTTCAAAAAAATAATTGTCAAGTCTCAACGGTTAAACCGATAACCGAACCGATAAAATAATAATTGATAAGACAATATCTTAATGGTTCTATAATAGTTTAGCATCTCTACAAATCGATAACCAATAAGCAAACTTTAAAACCGAACCAAATCGACCGATACACAGCCCTATCTGGAAGAACAAAGTTCTTGAAGAAATTTGAAGAAAAACTTGATTGGAAGACTTGAAATCCTGTCTTGAAAGGAAGACGATCAAGAAAACCTTTCTTTAGATTCTTGAGTTAGTTTCTTGAAAACTCTATGTCTAAGAATTAAGATTTTTACTAATGATACATAATTGTATGAAGGAATTTGAGTTGGAAAGAATGAAATTCTTGGAGAAAGACTTACCTTAAAGAAGAATCTTGAAAAAGATTTGAAAGACTCTTGCATGGAAGTCTTATGCTTTTATTTTCCTTAGAATTTTCTTTTTGAGTTGGAGAATTGAGAGCGTAGAATTAAAAGAAAACTGAGTACTTGGTGGAATATATTCCCCCTAATTAAGGTTAAAACACATGGCTTTTGGATTAGAAAAAAATGGAAAAAGACAAAAGAAACCCCACTTAAAAAGCCGTTGAAAACCTTACACGGGCCCATCTACGGACAATAGATTTCATCCATGAAATTCATATTGATGTTCTAACGCTGAAAAGTTCATTCTACAGGTTCAAACTACTGCCAGTAAAGATTTCTACTAATTGTAGATGGATCCGTAGAAATTGGACCCCAAAATTTGACTCCCACTAATTTTTCCACATGTTGACAGTATGGGTCGTAGTTCATTCTACAACCTGTAGAAGCATTTCGTACTACACTGACTCAGAAAACTCTGTTGTAGTAGTCTCTAATAAAACGATCATAAGATTTTACTCCAAACTCGAAATAAGAAAAACTTGATGGCATTGGAAAGAAGACTCGTACACCTTTTATTTGATAGGTCATTTGCCACATAATTCATAATGTGGTGAGAGATATGGTCATTTGAAGTTAACCTAAGTAGAATCTTATATCAAAACTTAATCGGTAAGGAAGCTTTCAACTCAACTTTGTGTTAGGGGATTCTAGTGACCTTAATTCATATAAAAATTCATTTTCACACTAAATAATTGACCTAAACACCTAAGAACAATTTGTGTTACATATTTGATTATTTTTACCATATTCAATATTGTTGAAAAGAACATAAAATCATAAAATGCATAATTAAAAACTTTTAAGGCCTCATAATTTTGAAACACTCACCTTTGAGCCACCCCTTGTATTAAAATCAATCTTCAAAAAGTAGAGAATGGACATTTTTAATACTCAGTAGAAATCAAAAAAAAATTCTTCTATTTATGTATAAGTTAGATAAATAAAATAACAATCAACAAATTCTTGCACGTCAATATCAATTAGGTAGTATTACATCTTTGAACTTATTATTGTACTAAGTATTCTTTGCTTGACGAAGAACCTGTCTTCTACTATTGCAATTTCTTATTTCATCATGACCAACTGATTTCAATCGTTTTTGCCGAAGTCCTAGTGACTCCTCTAGAAAGCATTCATTCTTAAAGTATTAAGGTAAGCTTGATGAGCACATTTGCTAGGACTGTTTTTTAGAAGATTTTAGAAAATTAAGTTGTTTAATTTTTCAAACATGAGTGACTATCTAGGGGATATAAAATTGATGCAATATTTCAGAAATTTTATTGATTTAGGCCTCATTTGTTTTTACTAAGATTAAGGCGTCTTAATCTTAATGCACATATGTATATTAAGACGTGCATTAAAATTATGATGTCAGAATATGAATATTAACATGTATTTTCTAGGTCTGAACACTAAGCCATTAAGATTGTTTGTTTTCAATGTTTGAATGTGTATAATTTATTTATTTTTAAAAAAAAATAGGAATTAAATACTATATCAATAAAAGTTATAATCTGAACTCAAGATAACTTCTTCCAAAAATTGTTTCAAGAATAAGATTATAACTTACCCCAGAAAAAAAAAATTACAAACAATTTTTTCTCAAGAAACAATGATAACTTCTCCAAATAAGTTTTGACAACAAACGAATTGTGACAAGAAAAGTTCTTCATAAATATCAATTCACCAAAGAATGTTGTATATATTAAAAATATTAGATAAATAAAGATTATGAAAACTTACTTATTCAAAAGAAAAAAAATGGTATTTGGTTGGAAAGAGAGAGGAAAAAACTTGGCACTTGTCCAAAAGAGAAGCAAAGAAGAAGATTTTTTTTTTAATGAAAGAACGCTTATTATTTTGATAGAGTCTGAATGGTATTAAGTGCCATGATCTGAGCCTACACCCTGGCACGTGGCCGGCACTCGAGAACCATTGTTAGTCCCCAGGCGAACCCTCATCCTGGCTGGCTACAAGCGGAAGACTAACTCAAGCATACAAAAGGTTAAAACTGAAATAAATTCAATAAACTCGAATACTCAACCTTTTTAAAAGTCTGTACAATACTCAAAATAAAAGTAAATACAGAAACTCCTCAACTATATATGTCTATCTATGAAGCCTCTACTATTACAAAAGAATATCGGGACAAGACACACGACATCTCAAAACTACTAACTATAAGATAAAGGTGAAGTCCTCTGTATTATAAGAAGGCTCACCAAAGTTAACTGAAATATCACATGACCTCAACAAAACGCCTGCTGATGATCCTGAATCCCTATATCTCCATCATAAAATGGTGCAGGCCAAATGGCTCAGTACATGGAATGTACGAACATGTAAGGGGAATTCTAAAGCATAAACATAAGCTTGAACTGATGGAAAAGAAACGTACTTACTTCTTCTCAACTCACTCAACTCAACTCAATGAAACATAGTTCAACTCAACTTAGAGAAAATAGGGCTCAACTCAATAATAAGATATTCAACTCAGGATACTCAACTCTGGATACTCAACTCAAGATAAAGCAACAATAAAAGATGCAATATTTGAAAAGCTTTTAAAACAGCAGATAACAACTCAATGTATTGAAAAATACAATAATAACTCAGCTTGTATATATAAAATACAATATAACTCTGTGGGAGATTCTCTAACCGACAACCATCACTATGATATATGTGATGATACAGCGTCTAGCCCACGCTGCCAAAACTATCCTATACTTTTTCGGGGTATAGAACCTACTACTAAGTGGATCCACTAGTCTATGCTAAAAAACATTAAGGAATCATCTAAAAAGTATGACCCCCACGTTAGCTACATGATTTATGGGGGTTGCGAGTTGTCTAAACTCTCCCCCATATCGATGCTCAATACTACTCCCAAAATATAACTAGCTCATATGTTTAAAAACATAATTCTTTCTGTGGTTTGAGATTATTACTCAAAAGGTTTCTCTTAAAAGAGACTGTACTAAAAACTTCTCATGAAACTATTTTGAGAATCGGTGTTTCCTCTCTGCTTAAATGTAAAAACATTTACTCTAGGAAATACTTAGTTCCCATATATTCATTTTGAAAAAATGAACTCAACTCTACTCTTTATCAAACTCAAGTGCTCAAGTCTTAAAACAAGTTTAAAGTGATTGTAAAAGACTTCTCAAAATAGGATTCATGCTGAATTATGGACGTGAACGACTCAATTCAAGGTTTTCAATAACCATATATATAGAACTTCTATCACGATTCGAGTCTACAACCTGGACGTGGCCGACACTCAAGAACCATTTTTTGTCCCTAAGTGAACCCTCATCCTGGCTGACTACAAGCGGAAGACTAACTTAAGCATGCAAAAGCTTAAAACTGAATAAAATTCAATAAACTCAACTTGTAAAACATTAACTCAAATGAACAACTTAAAATAAAAATAATATATTCAACTCGCCATAAAATAGGCAACTTAAGTCTTTAAAACATTTAATAAAATAAATGAATAATACAAACTTCTCAACTATATTAACTATCTATGAAGCCTCTAACTGATAAGCATGGGAGTCGGGACAAGACCCACGACATCCTGACTAAACTGAAAGGTAAATGAAATCCTCTAGAAACAAGGAGGCTCACCATAGCTAACTCGAACTCTCGGATGTATCAACGAAGCTCCAGTTGATGATCCTGAATACTTGTGTCTGCATCATGAGAAGATGCAGGCCAAATGGCTCAGTACGTGGAATGTATGAGCATGTATGGGGAATTCTAAAGCATAAACATAAGCTTGAACTTTGATAAAAAGGAAACATAGGCTTGAAAGAATCTGAAAAGAAACTGAAGAACTTACCTGGCTCAACTCAACTCAACATAACTGAACTCATTTCAATATAAAGCAGTTTAAAACAAGTGCAATATAAAGAAAAATGAAAACTGTTTAACACATGATGTTAACTCATAATCATAATATCATAAAAGACATAACATGCTCCCTCTCAAAGTCTACTTGTGCAATGCATGAATGAAGTCTCATACCCTCATTCATACTAGGCAGAACCCCTTGAGGAACCATGCAAATACTGTTGTGGGAGTTTCTCTAACCGACAATCATCACATAAGAGCTATTGTGATGATCCAACGATCTTCCGCATGCTGCCAACACATCCTATACCCGGCCAAAGGTATAAGACCTGAATTACTAAGTGAATCCACTAGTCTATGCGAAAAGGATTCATCAAAAAAGTATGACCCTTTTCTACCCATGATGGCTACATGGTTTAAGGGGGTTGATAGTTGTATGAACTCTTCCCCATCGGTGCTCAATACTACTCCCAAATATATTACAATATATTAGCTCTTTATGTTTAAAAACATATTTCTTCTGTGATTTGAGATTAGTGCTCAAAAACTTAGCTCAAAGGCTATCTTGGAAATCTCAGTTTCCCTTCTTGCTTCATTTAGAAAGTTATTACTCTTTTCTGAAAACTAGCCCGAAGGCTCTTTAAAAATCTCAGTTTCCGTTCTTATTTAAATGTAAAAACATTTTTAAATCTCTTTGGAAATACATAGTCCCCATATACTTCTTTGAAGAAAAGAACTTCAACTTTACATCTTTACTTAACTCGAAACTTAAGTCTTAAAACATTTGTAAAACATTTGTAAAAATAAAGTTAAAATATTTGTAAAAGACTTCTTAAAATATGGTTCATGCCGAATTATGGACGTGAACGACTCGATGCAAGGTTTTCAATAACCATAGATAGATCTCAATACTTGGAACTCAAGAACTTCACTAATACGACTCATTTCAAGAATGCTCAACTCAGAGGGTTCATGCGGAATTATGAGCATGAACTACTCAATTCAAAGACTCAAATATACCTCTCATCTAAAGACTGTTTGACTTATAATGTTCATGCGGAACTATGAGCATGAAATATTCAACTCAATGACTCAAAGATACTTCTCAAAAGGGATTAGGAACTCAACACTAAGGCTTAGAACTTGAAGATACCACTTCTCTGAAGGATACTCAACTTACGTCGTTCATGCGGAGTTATGGGCATGAAACAACTCGACTCAATGATCTACATAACAATATGGAACTCATGTATACGACTCTTCTTATTTTCTAACTTACTTCCTCAAAACTTAGTTCAAATCGATAATTGATCTCAAAGGATTCACAATTGAACTCAAAGATTTTCTTGAACTCTACTCTTAACTCTCTCTTGAATGTGAATTATGAATTCAAGAGTTATAGTTCATGATAAGAAAGATCTCATGATGACAAGGTAGACTCATGAATATATTATCCTCACTCTCATACTTACTTGCTCGAGTCTTGAAACAAGTTATTAGAATTTGTAGAAGACTCCTAAAAAAGATAAAAAGGGATTTTCTGAAAAATGTTCGAAAGAACTCTCAAGACATGACTCTCAACTATATCTTGAATGTGATTTATGAATTCAAGGTTGTGATTTGTGATAGGAAAGGTCTCATGATGTTTAGGAATGATTTTAGATAGCTAAACATGAGAAAAGACTGAAAACCAATATTTGAGAATGGGTCCGCGATGCGGAGAGGCTTTTAAAATTTGGTTTCGAAAACGTCTTTTGAGGCAGAACACCTCGTGTCAGCTTCGCGACGCGAAGTTGAAATTTCAAATCTGGGCACTAGGCGCGCGACACGCTACCACCTTCAAATTTCGTTCGATGAAATTTCTTCTTCGTTTTCTAACCCAAATTCGCCTAAATTCGATTTTTTTTCTCAATCTCTCTTTAGATTTAAATACCCAGCACATGTACACTAGAATCTAACTCTAACCCCTCTATAAATCGACACATTAACCTCAAGAACTCCTCAATCTCAGCCCAATTCAAGAACGAAAGCAAATTCATGAATACATAACAATAATATCAAAGCTTCAACTTTTAGAACGAATTTAAAGCTGAAATTAGCATGATTGGCGTGTGGGTGAACAAACCCAACACTATGGAAGCTTACATACCTAAAAAAATCATCTTCTTGAAGCAAATTGAAGGAAAATCTTGAAAGATGAACCCTAGCCTTAGCGTTTCTTGAATTTCTTGAGCGTAGAATCTTTGGAGTGAATGAGAAGGTTTAGATTTAAGAAAACTGATTTTCTACATGTTTAGGGCAATTTAGATGACCTCCTAAGGGTTTTTAGGATTAAAATACCCCTAAAGAAATAATTAAAACGAGATGGGAGTCGGAAAGATCTTTCACCAGGCAGTGAGGTCTGTGTTGGCTCAGCGTCGCAGAGCTATCGCGGAGCTGCTGCCAGTTTTGCGCGACGTTAGTAAATCCGTCATAACCTTTTACTCAGAGCTCAAAATTGAGCAAACTCGGTGGCGTTGGAAAGATAATTCGAAGACCTTTCCTAAGGTATCTGGTAGCATACCTAAATCATCCTGATCTAGGAGTTATGGTCATTTGAAGTAGACTCAAAACTCATATTTAGCTTAACTTGCAAAATTTCAGATTTTGCTATTTCCAATTCGATTCTTTTTGGAACTCAAGGTGATACGTCTAGTGACCTTAACACTCAAGAAATTTTTAATTCCTTGCAAAAATCTCACTCACTACAAAGAACGGTTCGAGTTTTAGTTCAAAAAATTTATGGGGTGTTACAACTTCAATACTAGGAACTCAACAACTCCTGAACTCAAGGACTCAATGATACTACTCATCTCGAGACTGCTCTACTCACATTGTTCATGCGGAATTATGGGCATGAACAACTCAACTCAAGGACCTTCATAGGTGACATGTAGTAGTCCCACAATTAGGAATATAATCTCACAAGGGTTAGGAACTCAATACTCAAGAATTTAGAACTTGAAGATACTGCTCCTCTCAAAGATACTCAATTTATGGAGTTCATGCGGAATTTATGGGCATGAACGACTTGACTCAAGGGTCGGCATAACAATATGGACTCATGTATACGACTCTGTTTAAGAACTCAAGTGTTGACTTAAAAAAAAAGTTTTTTAAAATTTATAACTCAAAATAGGGTTCATGCTGAAATATAGACATGAACAAATCAATTCTAGGATCTCAATAACAATATAGAAACTCAATAATTAGGAATAGAATTTTTAAAAGAAACATGAACTCAAGAACTCAAAATCAACTTATCTCAAGAATACTCAAATCTAGGGAAAGAATCCTAGATTACTTTTTTACTGATCTGAAAGTAGATGTAGGGCGTGAGAACGAACTAGTCCAGCACTATGATAGTCTTACATACTTGGAAGAACAAGGTTCTTGAAGAATCTTGATTAGAAGTCATGAAACCCTAGCTTGAAGGTAAACAATCAAGAAAACCTTTCTTGAGATTCTTGAATTAGTTTCTTGAAATCTCTATGACCAAGAATTATGATTTTCATTAGTGATTCATAATTGTATGAAGGAATTTGAGTTGGAAAGAATGAAATTCTTGGAGAAGGACTTACATTGAAGAAGAATCTTGAAAAAGATTGAAAGAATCTTGAATGGAGTCTTCTACTTTGATTTTTGTTGACACCCAATTTTGGCCTAACATTTTCAAAATTCGTAACTTTAAGTTTTATTTATTTTATAGTTCAAATTTTATTTTATTTTTTTATAATTTTAAACAAGTTTATGTATAACTATTCTTATTTATCAAAATTTAGGATTTTTTATCAGTTAATTTTAAAATTTGCATTTTTTATATGTCATTAGTTACGTTCATTATAATTTCTATTTTTTAAAATATTTATTTTATTTGTTATATTTGTTAATATTTATTTTGATATTTTGCACAACCCAAAAATTCATTTTGATATAGATAATAGTTTATACACGGATAATTTATTAATCGATAATTTTGATCCACAATTTTAAAATAATGGTGTTATAGTTTTCAACTCTTTATATAAAGAATAATTTGTCTATTAGGTGGAGGGGAGGGGTGAATTATTTTTCAGAAGGTAAGAATTTGCTAAAGGGCAAAAACCCTAATTTTTCCTCTCTCATTTTCCTCCCTTAGCCTCCACCACCGAAATCCACTACCAGATCTCCACCACCGAAATCCACTACCAGATCTCCACCACCGAAATCCACAAAACCCCCTCTTGTTTTCCAGAACCTCGCCTGAAATTAGCTCCAAACAACCACCATTTCCAGTCACAAAACCACCAGCAAATCACCTCCGTTCACCTCTTTTTTCCGGCGAAAACCAGCCACAAACAACTCCTCCCACCACCAAAACCCCCAACCAGAAACCAACCCAAACGCCTCTCCTTTCACCGACGAACAACCAGACCCACATTGATAACCACATCGGAATCAGGCGAAGAAAGACACCAAATCCAACCACCACCAAACCCGACCTTAAAACCCCAGATCTTGCATCAACGAGCTCGCCGGAACTATCCACTCTCTGCATCGCTGCCGCTCTAAGCTCCGGTAGGGAACGTGTAAACAAGCTTAAAGGCGGAAATGGTCAACAAATAATATCACTGCCTCCAAGCTTTATTTTTAACAGAGGTTTGAAACTCAGACAACATATTTGTTAGTTTCTACTTTTGATATTTAAAATTTATACAAGTTTAATTTGATTTTGTTCATGCAATTGTGGCCTATTTTTATTATTGTTGTGATTCATTTTTACATCGTTATTGTTGCTCTGTTTACTTAATGGTATTGATTTATTTTGACTGATTTTTGGACTAATTTTATAATTTGGTTTTGAGTTAATTTTTAATGATTGTTGTAAATGTCTGAAGACTTTGGTTATTGCCTTTTGTTGCATTTAGTTGCTATTTTAAAATTATTTTTGCAAAAAACTTATTTCGATGTGATTGTTTCTTTAAAGTTGATAAAATTATATCTTTACCATTTTTCTTTGTTTTGTATTTTTATTTTTATATAATAGATTACAGTAATTTGTTAGTATTATTATTCATGTTGCCTCATTTATTCATTTGGTATTATAGTTTATTTATTTGATTCATTTTTGTGTTTCTCTAAGAATTTTCCAGCAAGTCATATTGATGTTCTGTTATTATTATTTTAGCTACGTGTGTTGATGTTTTATAAATATTAGTAGCTACTGTTTTCAGGTTGTTACATTTATTCTATATTGTCTCTTGTGGATTTCATACAATTGTGTTTCAAAAAAAAAAAGTTTATATACATTATATGTCCTAAATGGCCAATGAAAAAATCTCTCCGTCGGTTTTGGAGGCCTCCACATTACAAAAGACGGAAATTTACTTTAAGTTTATATATTTTGTAAGTTAAAATGGCCGATGAAGAAATTACCGTCGATTTCCAAGGCCTTACATGTTAATAAGACGGATTTTTATGTTTAAGTTATTATTTAATTCACTTATTTTTATTCGTATTTATTTACCACTAATACTTTTACTAAGTGTCTTTACAGGTACTTGGAGCTGCTTCCTATTGAAGCTATTCGAACTTTTGTTCGAATAATATTTTTAATTTATTATCGTATATTATTGACGATAGGCAAATCTAGGTTGTTTCTTATATTATTGTTTATTTTGTCACTTATGTATATTGCATGTTTATTTTATCTGTATATTATTTTTATCTCCTCCTCAATTTGAAAAAAGTGAATTCAGTCGGGACCTATATTTGTGGATTTCGAAGGATGCCTAACACCTTTCCTTCGAAATAACTTGAACCCCTTACTTAGAATTTTGGTTTCGTAGATCACTTAATGGTTTCCTAGTTTTTTCCTAAAATTAGGTGTCGACTCCTTTAAAATTCGTTTATTCTTAAATTTCTTTTAAAATTGACTTAATTGATTATTTTTTGAGTCATCGCGACGTTTCGCCCTATTTGACTAAAGTAGGGATGTAAACAATTTTTCCTTAGGGTTTTGCCCTAGGGTTTGAGGGAGAAGAGAATAATGAATTAAAAGATGAAAATCTGATTGTTTTGAGCCTTATATTAGTAAAGAAATTCGCAACTATCACCTCATGAACTCAACCAGAACTTCATTATCAACAAAACGAAGCACAAAACCTCAAGAACTCAACAAGATTAGCAACATACTCAATCTCATGGATGAAATTCGAAAAAGAAACTCATGATTGGCATGTGGGAGAACAAACCCAACACTGTGGAAGCTTACATACCTCAAAGAACTAGGTTCTTGGTGAAATCTTGAATTTTTTGAACGAACACTTGAAACTTTGAACTTTTTCTCCTGTTGAATCTTCCCTCTAAAACCCTAAACGCTTTGGGGATGAATGAAACTGATTCTAATCAATTTAGACCCTTAATTGGGTGTAATTCACGTTTAGAATAAGTGGGGGTAAGGAAAAGACTAAAATACCCCTCCTATTTTTGGGTAACTTTCCTTAAATGGACAACCTGACTTCAAAAGGGCATATCTCCCTCATACGAGCTCGAAAAATAGCAAACTCGGTGGCTTTCGAAAGAGGACTCATATATTTTTCATTTGATGTCTTATGGATTTGCTAACTTATCTTGTACTAAAAGTTATGGTCATTTGAAATTGACCCAAAACTTAAAAGAACTAAGGAATGACTTGAATGAATTCTTTTTAATTCCTTTTGGAACTGAAGGTGCTACATCTAGTGACCTGACCTTAATACTTAAGAAATTTTAAATTCCTTGGTAAAATTCTACTCACAATGAAGCATGGTTCGAGTCTTAGCTCAAAAAAAAATTCGGGGTATTACATTAAGACTTTGTTATAGATTTGATTCATTCAGACTCATTAAGACCCATTAAGATATTTTTTT
>JAJOOS010005532.1:0-13941 GCA_029582725.1 Solanum chiquidenum
AGTTTGAGTAGTAGTTATTACTCCAGAATAAATATGATCCCTCCAATCCTTCCCTCGTAATCAAATGTTTTAGATTCGAGTTCTATGAATGTAAAGATAAAGTGTATAGAGTGTTTTCCTCTTAAATAATAAAATTTACGCAGAGCGAGTAATTAACACTAAATGAAAAACTAGAAAAAAACTACCACTCCCCCCTCCCCCGACGCCACCTCCCTTCTGCAACTTGTGATAGTGCTAATTTTTATAAAGGCTTAAGTTATCGGTGACCCCTTAAAGTTGTCCACATAATTTATTTAGACACCTCAACTAGAGCTAGTACCTATTGAACACCTAAATTGTTCAAGACATGTACCTATTAAACACAAAATACTGATGTGGCAAAATAAGTGTATCTCACTGCTGCTGAGCGCGTGAATGTATTTTTTTTTTTAAAAAAATAATAATTTATACCCACTTTCTTGACACTTGGTATGTATTGACTAAATAAATAAAAAATTAATTCAATTAAGCATTAATTTTTAAATCATTAAAAAAATAAACCACCCCCACACCCATGTACAAGTCATCTTCTTCAACCCACCATTTTAAAAACTTCAAATTTCTCTGCCTTTTGTTTTGATTCATTTTTTTTAAAATTTCTGTAAACAAATTGAATGTTGAATTTGCAAGAAGAAGAAAAAAAATCGACTATTGGAGTTAAAAAGTTGACCAATATTTGTGCATCTTTATTTTCAATAACTCCGATGGAGCAACCATCACCATTCATTAAACTTATTAAAAATGTTATAATTTTTTTTGATATGTCGATTTCGAAATAATTTATCGAGGTCGATTATTTTTACAAAAATTGCAATAGCCGCCGGAGGAATAAAATATAACGAAGAAAAAGAGGAAAGGATTTGGTGGGTGAATTCGGGATGAGGTGGGGCTAGGCATTTTTTTTTTGTTATCGTCGAAGGAATCAATGGTGAATGACGATGGTGGAATGACAGAGAAGAAGATGAAGAAGAAAGGGTAATAGGTTAGATGGGGTGGGGTGAGGGATTTTTTTTTTATCAATTTAATTTTTTCTATATTATTAAAGACTGGAAATTATTTTTCATTTTTCAAAATTAATATTATGGGCCCATGTGCCATGTGTCGTAATTCTATTCGTGATTTTGTCAAGATAATGTGTGTGAATTACACGCACAATATTTTTAAAGCTAGTTGTCATTTTATATTCAATAGATAAATATTTGTTAATAGTAAAATGTCTAATAGATAAGAGCTTCAGTTAAGATGTCTAAATGAATTATACAAATAATTTTAAGATGCTATCGATGACTTAAGTCTTTTATAAATTTACCCCTAATCGTTTAAGTCATTTTCTAACAATAAATTGATAGTTGGGTTTATTAGAATTTTTTTGTCTTTTTATTTATGTTTCCATTATCTTGCCATCCTTTTCTGGTCACCCCCTAGGCCTACTATCCAACATGTAGTCTGTAGCCTATATATACCTGTGTTCAAGGTCAATATGTCCTGCTACACACAGTCCACTAAACATATTAATCATATTTCAATTTAAATTATATATACTATGGAATAATTTTATTTAAATTATATATTAGAGATATTTTTCACTTTTATATACTTAATTATATTTTTTATATGTTTTCTCATGCGTGAGTCTGATTCTTTTCATATTGACGTTGCATGCCTACTTGTCCACTCACATAAATCATGTGGAAATTGAATTTATTTTTGTGGGTTAAAAAGTAGCTCGCAAAGACCTCTCAGTACAATTCTTTATCTACCATAGAAACACTTGTGGATGTGTTCACCAAGCCTCTTGTCTCATCTAGATTTGAATTTCTCTACTCCAAATAGAATGTCGTATCGTCACCTTCAGCTTGCAAGGGGGTGTTATTATAAGACCATGTCTTATCAATGCTAAGACTCAAAACATGATTGATTCATTGGGTATTATATGTGTGTCAACATAACAATATCAATAACATATTCCATAAAATTTCATGAATAAAGTTTGAATAGGATAATATATATGTAATCTTACTCATACTTGAATATAAAGCATATATAGGCCAACCTATGGATTTGTGAATGCTCTTTATATAAACATTAGTTTAAATGGCATGGGCTAACTTACTCTCAGTATTAAAGCGTGCGACTTTCTAAATCAAAAGTTTAAGTCGTTAGAAAGAGTTTATTTTTTATATACTTAATTATGTTTCAACATGTCATGTGAATCTGATTCTTTCTGTATTGGCGTTGCATGCCTACTCATCCGATGATTCTTTTCATATTGATGTTGCATATCTACTTGTCCATTAATAGGATGATCCATGCTCACATAAAACATGTGGAAATTGATTTTAATTTTGTGGGTTACAAAGTAGCTCGCAAAGACCTCTTTGTGCAATTCTTATATACCACATAACAACTTGTGGATGTGTTCATCAAGCCTCTCGCCTCATCTAGATTTGAATTTCTCTGCTTCAAAATGAATGTCACATCACCACCTTCCACTTGCAAGGGGTCTTATAAGATTATGTCCTACTCAAAATAACAACAATAATAACATATTCTGTAAAATTTCATAAATAAAATCTGAAGATGATAATATATACGCAATCTTGATTGAAAGAGATATATAGGCCAACCTAGGAATTTGTGAATGCTTTTTATATAACACACATTAGTTTAAACGGCATGGGCTAAGTCACTCTCAATTCCAATTTTTTTTGGTAACAGCAGGAATAACAAAATTAATTTTTCATTAGTATATACAGTATGATAAAAATAATACAGGCCCATAACACAGTCACTAGAATTATTAGATAATGCACCATAATTTGTTATGCCCCAAAAAGTTGTACTAGTGGTACTGTACAACAATAACTTAATTTAAAATTAAAATACATATCTGTTATCCAAAATTTAACTCGACTAATTGAGATTCGTGATATATAAGATCCATTAAAATGGAAAGGAAACTCTATTGATTTTTTTTCACTACTACTAATGGTTTAAACTCGAAATTTTTAATGATCAAGGAATTCCATTAATCGTACTACATTCCTTGGTAAAGTTAGTACAAGTATAGATATTTTTAGAGTTTTATCTATACATGTTTAATTCATGCTGAAAGTAATGGTGCAGTATTGACCCACCACTTGAATGTGTACATACCACAATACGATTTAAAAAATAACAACTCTAAAAATATCTTTTAGTTTCATTTTTATGAGTTTTTGTTTGCTTTCATGATATGAAATTTTAAAAAGTACATGATTTTTTTGAATCTTGTATTAATTTATAATTAAAAGAAATAAATGTATCAGATTAAAAGGGGTCAAGTAATATAAAACGAATGGGGTACTAATATACATAGGGAATGGGGAATAGGGACAACATGGTGAGTGAAGTAATATGGGGATTTATGAAATACGTATAAAATGTTTCCTAAAAATACAACAAGTTTGTCTAGTGTATAAGGGTACAAGCCTGATACACAAATACCCACATGTTTTTTCTTATTCAATCATCTTTGCACAGACCTCCATGGCTATTCCCACATGCCTCCATTGCATTTCCCATCTACTTATTGCCCATATACACAATTTTATATTTATACGTTAAAATAAAAGTTTGATGTACTAAGTTTTTACTATGTGAAAGGTTTAAAGATGCGTTAGATCGAATCATAAGGATGTCTATTATAACAATTTTAATTTATATTTTTGTGAGTGGTTTTTTTCACAGTTTAAATTCGTGACTTCTATTTTGATTACAAGTTACTAAATAAGAGTATTAATATAACTCAAGACCTGATATCCAACCCAGGATCTGATATTCGAGACTAGGACGTCAAACTTGACCCAACTTTGATCTAATTGGTCTATTTTTTTTAGTAAATATAAACCGACCACAATCAACCTTATATTTTATTACTACTATTAATAATTGGCTAGAAGGAGATATTTATTCGTCGACATACTTACTTCTAGCCAAGGATATTATTTAGTTGACTCTTCAAATTTTGCATATATCATATTGTTTGTAGATTTTATAGTGACAGAAAATAAATTATAATTACAAATAAAATATGAAGAAACATAATTTTATTGATAAATATTGCGGGTACTATTTTGTTCCTCTCTCATAAGATATTTATTCATAATTTGAGGGTCGTTTGTGGCATACTCGAATTAGGAAGATTTGGACTCGATTTCCATAATCCGAAGGCCGTTAGCGGCGTATTTCCCGAACATAGATGATTTAGGCTTAATTTCTATAATTTGAGGGCCGTTAATGGCGTATTTCTCGAACTATGATGATTTGGATTTGATTCCTATAATTTGAGGGGCGTTAGTGACATATTTCTCAAACTAGGAATATTCCATGAATTTGCGTAATATTTGAGATCTTGATCTCTTTATGAATATTCCATAAATTTGTTTTGAAAATTTCAAGTTTTTGATCTCTTTATGGAATTTTCGAGAATGTATTTTCAAGGAATATAGTACCCTTTATATAGATATGGATTAGAGTTTAGGGTTGAGTACCCTCAAAAAATTATGGTTCTGAATTGAACACACATTATAAAGTTTCAACTCAAATTGAACACGTCTGATAGAATTTCACAGAATTTTAATGTCTACCTACAAATATAATTGAAATAAATAAAGTACTCCTAATTTATTGAATTGTACCCGGTCTGTTGTAATAGGACATTAGTATTTTATTTTGCGTTACTATATATATATCACACATTTGTACATGTACCCTACGAGAATATTCAAGATTGACATAACATTTGTTTCTTAAAAAAGCTTCATGTTCATTGTATATAATAATAAAGGAAAAGTAAAAAATATATATTGTATTATCAACTACTTTATCAACCGTTCAATACACAATTTATGCATATAGTAAATATTGTTTTATAAATTAGTCGATCGAAGTGTTTAGAACCGTAAAATTGGTCCAGTAGTGGTAGGGTTGAGTATAAAACAAATGTAATTATGTTTTGGTAACGTGTAGTGCGGCTCGTACGTAGAACCATTTGGGAGTGGCCAATGGTGTGGTCAAGCTTAAAAGGGGTAGACAATTTTCTTCTATTTATAGTACACGTATAACTCTACATATGTATAAGGCCCTATATATATTGCTCTCTTTCAGAATAATAACATACCAAGTTTCTTATTTTATCATCTAATTTGCAGAAAAAGTTGGAAAAAAATAATGGAGAGGGAGAGTGGTGTTGTAGTAAAGGGTTCAAAATTCAAGAGGATTTGTGTGTTTTGTGGAAGTAGTCAAGGCAAAAAGAGTAGCTATCAAGATGCTGCTATTGACCTTGGCAAAGAACTGGTAATCAACAATGGCTTTTAAGTTTTAACCCTTTTCTTGATTTTAGCTTTAACCCCTTTTGCTTTTTAGCTCTCATATTGTATAAAGATGGTACCTTTTTGGGATTTTCATGTAAATGGGGTGTTTATTTTGAAGTAAATGACAAGTCTTGATGATGATATTCAGTTTTTTTGGTTTTCAAATTTTAGGTTTATTAATCCCTTTTGTTCAAATTTTCTTGTTAATATGTTGTGTTACATGCACTTATGTTTTTCTCTCTGTTTCTTGTGTATGTTTGTAACCACTCATGAAAGTTTCAATCTTTTTTGCAAGTTGCTTTGATTGTTGTTCACACATGGGAGATGCAACAAAGTTTTCAGCTTCTAGTGCTAGTTTTGTTTTTACATTTTTGTGTATTCTATACTTACAGTTACTTTCATCTACAGGATTTTTATTCTTCTGGGACCCTTTTTCTCTGTTATTTTCTTTCTATGTACAATCTTTGTATTTATGCTCTTTAATCATCTTCATATGTATGGGACTGCACTAAAAAGTGGAGTACATTTGTTTTATAATCCATTTTTACCCTTTTGGCCTTTTTCTCTTTTTATAATATTATTTAACAGTCTAAATGTGCTATTAGACTTAAAAGTGATTACTTTATGGTGTTGATCTGGTGTTTTGTCTTATGGAAGGTGTCAAGGAATATTGATTTGGTTTATGGAGGAGGTAGCATAGGCCTTATGGGCTTGGTTTCACAAGCTGTTCATGATGGTGGGCGCCATGTTATTGGGTGAGGAGAAAGATCAATCTATGCTAATTAAGCTCCTGTTTGCTCATAGATTTTGACGTTGAAACTTGAGTGTTTTAGTAGCTGAAGTTGTGATTTTTGGAATTTGAAGTTGTGTTTTGGACGCAATTTTAGTTGGAAAAAAGTTCGAAAATATTTAAAGATCAAATTTTCAAATGCTAAACTAAACTATCCCTAACATGATGAATGAAAGTGTGTCTGTCTTGTGTTAATTAGTGCAAATGTTCTTTTTTTATCAATAAAAATTGAATTTTTGTCATGTTATTGTCTGTCTGCAGGGTCATTCCCAAGACACTCATGCCTCGAGAGGTATGTCTGCTATGATCAATAAAACTATTATACTACTCTTTAATCTTTTATAATCCATGTTTAAAGAGTTGATACTTTGAGTTTATTTCTAAATCTCTTGAAACTATTGGTTCTAATTTAATATTGAATGTACCAAAGAGGCTATTTACAAAGTTCTATGCTGTGTTCTTTTCTCAAGTTCCTTGGCACTGTGAAGGAGTAAAGACACATTTTTTTTTCTTTCTTGTCCTTTGATTGCCTTATTATACCATGGTGTAACTTTGACATCTGGCTTTTCACTAGCATAAAGGTATCAAATGTTTTCCTGACTTTTTTCCTTCTGTATACAAAGCTTTATTCACTTTTTTTTTATGAGACCAGTATTAGCTCTTGCATTTCTGCAACTCATATATCACGAGTTAGATTGCGTATAATAGACCCTTGTTGTTCAATCTTTTCTTGAACCTTGTGATAGCGGAAGTTTAGTGTACCGGACTACATTATATATGTCTTGAACTGGTGGTTGAGTATGGTAAGGATAAGGCTACTTTCTTCTGCAATTGCTGACCCTATAAGACTATTTTCAGGATTAAGTCTTCTTTTTCTGAAATAATACTCATCATTGCTTCACTGCAGCAACATTTACTACACTACAAGAAATTCTTTGTCTTTCTCTCCTCATATTTTATCTTCTTCTTTTGTTTCTACTGATGTATGGTACTATTTTTTCACAGTTAACTGGTGAAACAGTAGGAGAAGTGAAGGCTGTTGCAGGTATGCATCAAAGAAAAGCAGAGATGGCTAGGCATTCTGATGCTTTTATTGCCTTGCCAGGTTAGTATTAGGCCTTACAGTCAAAGTTTAACTTTTGCACACAAATTCCTATGTGAAAAATAATTGGGATAAATGAAAAGAAAGAAGACAATCAGTGATTTAATATTTGCTATTTAAGGCAATAGATTCATTATATGTTTCCTGTCTTTTTGTTTTTCTGATAGTTCAAGTTGTCATTTTCTTGGCTTAGTATGTATTTCCTTTTAAAAGTCACAAATAGTAGTAGAAATTTGGAGTTTTTCATGATTTGTAATAGCCTTGATATTCTTACTCTTGGATACAAGTGATAACCATAAAGAATAGTTATGCTCAAATTACGTGGATTTTGAATAAATGCCAAACGCATCGGTGTCAGGTTCTCCAAAAATTCATTACTTTTGAGGATCTGAGCAACGTTGGTCAGAGATTGCTTTTGTTGTGTTTATTAGGCTTGTTAAAGAAAATGTAGATTTATGGAGCAACAATTCAAATCTTAGCTGTTGACCTATCAACATCTTGCACTGAAATTGGGAGTATTCACTGTGAGAGAAACTATTACTGTGATTTGTTCTTTTCCTTTAATGTACTTAAAAGCCATTGTGGGGTGATAGGTAAGGGAGAAAACTGTCACACTTTCACTAAATTGGTAATGCCAACTGGCTGCTGGACCTAACAAGGTATCATGCTCACTCCACTTTAGGATTCCAGTTGGTTCAGAAATTCAAACTAGTTAATATTATTCCTTTTGGTAGCATCTTAATTAGTCACAAAACTTTAGAGTAGATTAAAATTCTGTTATTGATTAAACAGTAAACACCTTGTCAACTGTACTACTGATTAATACTTGTTTAGTATATTCTACTTGGTCCATTCTTTTGAGCTGAGGGTGTATCGGAAACAATTTCTCTTCCCCACAAAGGTAGAGGTAAGGTCTGCGTACATCCTACCCTCCCTAGACCCCACTCATGGAATTATACCTGGTGTGTTTGTAATATAGCCTGAGAACCATGCAGAGGGTCATTCTACTTATGAGATTCATTTACCGTATCATTCTTCTGTTGTTCTTGTTTTATGTTTTCATGGACTTCATGGTACATTATCATTAAATCCTCATAGTTAAGCATGACATTAGACAGTTTCGGAAGAATTAAGCACTAACGATATTGCTCCATTCATATCTAGGTGGTTATGGAACTCTTGAGGAGCTGCTTGAAGTGATAACCTGGGCGCAACTAGGCATCCATGATAAGCCGGTATATCATTTATTTTCAATGTACTTCTAGATCATCAACGTTATGTAGTTCTTGTACTTGAGTTTTTAGCTTAACATTCACAATTTTGAGAACCACAAGTAACATGCATTTTGCAGGTAGGATTGCTGAATGTGGATGGATACTACAATTCATTATTGTCATTTATCGACAAAGCTGTTGAGGAAGGTTTCATCAGCCCAAATGCACGCCACATCATTGTATCAGCACCATCGCCAAAGGAGCTAGTGAAGAAACTGGAGGTAAGAGAAAAAGGCGATATTCAAAGTCAATTCTTGTTCTTCGTTAAGAGTACTTCTTGAAGTCGGTACTCTGTGTTGAAAAAAGTGCACATTTTGTTTGCGATTGCAGGAATATGTTCCTTGCCATGAAGGAGTTGCTTCTAAGTTGAACTGGGAGACGGAACAACTTGGTTACCCTCAAGCACATGAAATTTCAAGATGAAAGCTGGATTTGCAGCATAGTATTACGCGTTAGGACATGATAATATCGTATTACTGGAACAAGCTAACCTGAAATTCTTAATTTTTGTTATGGGAAATGGTGCTCTTTTTTTGTTTTTTTGCACCCCGTAAATTACTCTAGAAATGACGAACACATCTCAACTCCCCCCCCCTTGTTCCCTTCAAGTAGAAATTTTCCTTATTTACTGTAAGATGTAACTATTTAAGATATGCATATGGTCTTTTTCTCTAATGTTTACCAAGTCTGCAGAGTAGTTCTGTATTTCTTGTCCTTGTGTATTACCTCCTTCGTTTCAATTTGTTAGTCTAGTTTTGACTTGACACGTTGTTTAAGAAAATAAAGAAGACTTATGAATCTTGTGGTCTTAAACTGAAGATACGTGGAATGTACAAAAATGTTCTTTACTCTTGTGATCTTAAACATGTCATGTGAAAAGTTAGAATAAAATGATGCATCTTTGAGATAATTTGCAGCAGCAACTGATGTCAATGAAGCCATTTCAATCTTTCTTTCATCTTGTAAATGTATAGTGCATTGAAACGACAGTCACATTTTCCACAATGATGCTAGATCAGGACCAGCTAGCACTAAACAATTGAATCGTTACGAAGGATTTAAGTTATGTATACTGACTTTACCAGGTCAGTTAAATTATTATCAGGTTACTAATAAATGTTTATGGTAGAATATTTTTACCAATAACTTCTTGATAAGTAACATGATTGCGTAAATATGTTTTACAACATCAGTGGATAGAACTTAAACTTCTCCAAAAAGCAAAGCATCAACCGTTTTCATGAATGAGGAGAGGGGAAATAGGGACTCTATTGTGTAAGTGATCAAGGTAGATCTAGAGCGAGTTCTATGAATTCACTTAAAAACTCATTGCTTCCAACTCATACTACATACATATAATGGGGGAAAAAATTAAAAAAATGTACACATATAGTAAGATCACTCTGATTCTGAATTCAGTGACTTCAGATGTTGAATTCGCCTCTGGTAACATATACGTCCTTTATTTCAATTTATTTGTTTTACTTTTCTTTTTAATTCTAATTTTCCACGTGACATATTTAAGAGAAGAATCTTAATAGCTATAAGTGAAAGTTCGATTCCTACCTTGTAATCCCCTCCCCATTCCCCCTTCCCCTGCCCCTTCTCCTACTCCTAATTTAAGTAAAGAAAAAAGAAGAAGATATGTTTCAGACCACAAGATTCAAAGTTTTTTTTTTTTTTTTTTACTTTTTTAAACTCTGTGTCAAGTCAAAAACCAGACAGACAAATTGAAACGTTGAGAATAGCACATGTTTCAACTGATTTTTAGCTATGTGTTTGGTGTTAAGGTTTCAATTAAGGGACAACTATACAATGGTATGGTCCTTGAACAAGACATATAACAGAAGGGGCCCAATAAGAGGGGAGAAAAATAGGGCCCCTCATATTGAGAGCATTGTAGAGTTGGTGCCTCTAGTCAAACAAAATGAGATATTGATACTGATATATCATGGAAAGGGGTGATAATTAAGGTTAGTTGCAATAGCAAGTAACAAAATCCATGTGCAATATTTTCATTGTTTTGGATAAAATCATAGTCCCCATATTGTTGGTCCCCATTTTCATGCATAATGAGGGATTGGTTTGGAGAATATATATGGAGAAGCTTAACATACAAAAATAAATAAGGTATATGGTGGTTAAAGAGTCTATTTTCTGTTTTGGCTATGGGTTTAATTGTGAAAATTCATCAAGGAATTAATTATTCTGCATTGATGTTGAAAAGTTCAAATAATTTCCTAAAAAATAAAGATTTTTTTACTTATTTTCTTGTTTCTTGTAAGTACGCAAAAAATATAACCCAAAAAAATAGTTTGTATTATCTTGGCAAACACCGTATAACCAAAAAGGTATTTAGTGACAATATTTATTGTAACAAAATTATTTCGCAGCAATCGAGTTGATGTTATTATATCCATAAGCGATATTTAAATACACTATTGATTATAAACACACAAATTTATTATAGTCATTATATACAATATAGCTACAATTATATAGACTACTGATTAAAAATACTTATATTTTTGTTATTGCCAACTAAATTCTTTATTTGTTATGATGAGTGTGGGGAGGGAAACTATGCAGGTGGGGGTGAAGGTAGGGATGAGGGCTATAGAAGTGTGTGGGGTGGGGGGGCTATGAGGGTAGAGTGGGGTGTACTAGAGGATGGGGGAAAAAATCGATGGACGTTGCTGATTTTCTTTAAAAATAATTTTAAAAGTTTTTTTGGAAATTATAAATCGATTTTTGTACTATTTTTAATAGTGTAACTTATATTTTATCTAGATAAATTCATTAAAGGGATAAACGCTTCTTATCAAAATATTATCCATTTCAAAAGTAACATCATTTTCACCACCAGTATGAGTGTTTTTGCAGCAAACAAATGGTCCATACAGAAGAATACCACTTCACATAGATAATTAAACTTCAAGGTTGCATTAACATATACAAACCTTATATCTATCAAGCCTATACATATAAATGTACACAAAAGCTATTAGTCACATGGTTTTTCCCCTTCCTTCTCTTCTGATTTTTTTCGTCCATCTTTACTTGTTTATAATTGACTTGATATATATTTATAGAATAATATAATATAATAATAATTTTATTATCTTATCTCTATTAATTATAAGTCATTTAAGTATTAGAAAATAAAATAATAATAATAAGAGTAAAATATGTATAAAAAGAAATTATATCTTGGTTTTGAACTGACCAATTATTTATTTTTAATATAGTAGACAAGTAAAAGTGGAGGAAGACAGTGACAAAGCTAGAATTTTTATTAAGGAGGGTCAAAATATAAAAAGGTAAATCTATGAAAAAGTCAAGAATATGTTAATATGTAATATATATACATAAAAAAATAGTTATAACTAATTACATATTATAATTTTTTGACAAAGAGATAATAACTACACCCCTCAAGTACATGCATGTGTATTGTGGCTTTATGCTACCCTCTCCTCCCAATTTATGCGATAGTAGTATAATTAATCAATTACTAAATATGAAAATAAAGATAGACTTGTAAAAATTAGAACTTCAATTTAAACACTCATAGTATTTATTAATTTAAATATAAATTATCTTATCAGTGATGAAATAAAATAAATAAATTTTAAAATTCAATTATTTTTAAAATTAAAAGTAACATTATTTTTTAGATAAAATTAAAAGAAAAGCATAACATATAAATTGAAAAGGTGGATGTATAAGATTATGTTGGCAAAGGACTTACTAAAAAAAAAGTTCTTATTTTGTGCCAAGAATGTCAAATTTTATGATGTAAAGGATAGGGAAAATTGAATGCAATTCATTAAAGTTCAATTATTATAAGTGAAGACACCACTATTATTTTCTTTAAAAAAAAAGAAGATAACTAAGGCAGCAGAAATGGGAAATAGAGAAAGAGATTATAAGATGAAAATCGCACTCTCATTAATAAAATGAAAAGTTCAGATACTCAATGAATTGAGCTACTAAAATTTTCAAGACATCACTATTTACAAATTGACTAAAATTGATTAAAATATTGTTTACTTTTTAAATTTCACATATGACGTCAGCGCGATACTTTCTTTGATGATCTCGAATTCATATTGCAACAAGATACAATAAAGGAAAAAACACTCTTATTGAATTTTTTATTCGCAAAAATCAAATTCAAAATCCTAAATAAAAAATAAAAAAATTATATTTTATCCATCCCATCACAAAACAGT
Organism: Solanum chiquidenum; assembly: GCA_029582725.1. Lineage (NCBI taxonomy): Eukaryota > Viridiplantae > Streptophyta > Magnoliopsida > Solanales > Solanaceae > Solanum > Solanum chiquidenum. Next base: position 12,795 of record JAJOOS010005532.1, read on the forward strand.
GAATGGCGATAAGCATACTTTAATTTACTTAGCTAGTGAAATAGACAACTTAAATGTATTTCCATTCGTCTTGATGAGAAACATAATAAGTACCCAGAGATTTAATAATGAAAATGACATGATCATTTACGAAAATTTTTATTTTGTACGAGGCACAAGTATTGTCAGGTGTAAGAGGGCCTCTTTGGCTGCCATTTGTATTATGGGACCACAATTTATTTATTGCACTTTATTACTTTTCTCTTTCTTTTCTAATCTTTTCTTTTTCACTTGTATTTTTTTTTCTTGTTTATTAACTCTCAGCATATATATATATATTTTTTTAATCACAAACAAACTATGGAAATTGCCCGCTGTATATAATATGTCCAATTTATCTCTATATCATTATTAGAGGAATACTTAAAGTAATGTGTTAAAAAAATTTGAATTCAATTTTTTGGATTGATTTGAAGAAATTAAAGATAGTGGAATCAAAAAAATTATAATCAAACTCTCACAAATAAAGTAAAAAATCATATAATCAATCAATTGAGCTACTAAAATTCAACTGGCCTTATTTATTATACTTAAATATACAATTTAATTTTAATTAGTCATTAATTTATTTTTTGGGGTTTTAATCTTAATCACGCAATTCTTAATTGTTAAATATATTTTTATTTATTTTGTAACCACTTAATGTATCTGAATACTTAATATTTATAATAACATATTAATGATACCACTCAATTATCTTTTTTTTTTTTATCTTTTCATATTTGTTAAATTCTCTACTTGCTTGGCATCTATCAAATAATTATTGCTAATATTAATTTTTTTTTTCTTGTTAAAGATTTTCTTTTTGATTTTTTTTTTTATGTTTAGTGTTCAAATAAAACTTGTATAGATACATTTTTCGGAGGAAATTTAAAAATTAATAAGAAAAAGGAGTCAATCAAGTGAATATGTGAAAGTACAAAATAATAGTAATATCAATACTTTTTTGCACTGAGAGATCATAAGACTACAAAAAAAAGCCATAGAAACGTTGGTTAAAAAAATTGCACAGATAAAATAAAAAAGAGGTTTCGCAAAGAAAAAATGCAAAAGAAGAAATGACTAAAATTTGAGAAAATGAAAGTGTGAGAGAGAAAGTGTGATAATT
>JAJOOS010005533.1:0-25683 GCA_029582725.1 Solanum chiquidenum
AATTAAATAATAACTTAAACATAAAAATCCGTCTTATTAACATGTAAGGCCTTGGAAATCAACGGTAATTTCTTCATCGGCCATTTTAACTTACAAAAAATATAAACTTAAACTAAACTTCCGTCTTTTATAATGTGAAGGCCTCCAAAACCGACGGAGAGATTTTTTCATTGGCCATTTTGAACAAACAAAATATGTGAACTCATTATAACAAATGTAACTAAACAACTCATACAAATAAACAAAAAATATTCAAAATTATCCCACTGATAACGTCAAATCAAGAAATGAAGTAATTAATAAAATATTAAAGCAAGAACATCAACATCTGAAACTAAATTTAAGGGACAGTGAATAGATGGAGCAATGACACAGTCAACTCAACTCCAAAACGAGAAAATAAAAAATGCATAGCAACAATTGTAATGGAACAATATTATAAATTAGATATAATAATAATTAAACAAAATAATGAATGCAACATCAAAAAATAATAAAAATAAACAAATAAGTAAATCAATACTATAATTTCATAAGACTTAACTGAATCAAACTTGTAACAAATTTAGAATATAAAAAATAATAATAGAACATAACAGTAACATCATTAGAATTTCAAATCTTAGTCAAATAGTTCAAAATTAGTGAATAGAGACCCAAAACAAATAAACACAGTACAAAATAATAAACAAACTAACATAATATGAACAAAACATAAAACTAAACTTATAATCAAAGAAAAACAAGAATCGAAGTGCAGTAGCATATTACCCAAGAACCAAAGTCGTTGGAGATAGAGTACCGACCGGATCTAAGCATTTTGGGGCAGCTGCATCGTCTGGTTCGCCGGAGTTCTGAATCCGCTGGTTGGCAATGGAGCCTGGTGGATCTGGTTGTTTGTTGTTGGTGTTGCCGCTTGTTTCAGCTGAGCTCATGGCGTGGTGGAGCTACGGTTACTGTTTCGGCTGATGAAATTCACCGAAGATGGCGTTTTCTAGTTGGGGTTTTGCTTAGCTGTTGTGGGTCTGGCGTGAGGGTGGTTGCTGCTCCGGTGGAGCTTGTTTTGGTGGAAAACGGAAAAGGGAAAAAAAAGGTTTTTGGGTGGTGGCGGCTGAGGGAGAAAAATGGAAGAGGAAAAAATTAGGGTTTTTGCTATTTTGGAAATTCTTACCTCCTAAAAAAATAATTCACCCCCTATTTTTTAACCTAACCTAAACTTATATAAGAAATAATTATTAAATGGGCTTGGGCTTGGGATTGTGGCCCAAAATTATCGATCAAATAAAATATATGTATTTAACTGAATTTATAGACTGTGTAAAATATCAAAATGAATATTAAAAAATAAAACTAATAAAATCAATATTAAAAAAAATATAATAAACGTAACTAATGACATTTTAAAAAAATGCAATTTTAAAAGTAATTAATAATAAAAAAAAATCCTAAATTTGATAAATAAGGATAGTTATCGATAAACCTATTCAAAATTATAAAAAAATATATTTTAAACAATTAAATAAATAAAACTTAAAAATTACGAATTTTGAAAATGTTAGGCCAAAATTGGGTGTCAACAGTTAGTGTAAATTTCTCATAGGTGTATGAATTTTATTATTTTTACAAATCGCATATTTATTTGAGGAATGTGAATCAAAAGATTCAGATAGAAGAAAGTATACAATTGAGGCTTTAAAGCAGCCATTGATTATTAATTATTTTTGACGTGTTTGATCTATTGTAATTGAATTCAAAGAAGTGTAATAATGAACTAATGAGCCTTCGAAATAGAGGTCAAAAGACTAACATGAATCTCTCCTTGCAGATTGGAAAGCCTTTAGCAACAAAATAGAAGATTGAATTGTATATGCAAAAGTAAAGCAACATAATCAGATATTATATAGTACTAACCTGCGTGTCAGTTCTCTTTCTTCCTATTAACATTTCCCAATTGTCACATGGAAAACACAATAAATTGGCAGATGGCTGAAGACACAACACATACAATTTTAGAGTTGACTTGTACCTGCAAATTTAAAACAAGTGAATGAAGTATTCATTTTAGTTAGGCGAGTATATTTTGGTGAACACATTTTTTAAAACAATTGAAGGCTTTTGAATAAGATATAAGCTTTGCTGACCTTATCAAGGATGGAGAAGTTAGGATTTCAGGTGAATGCTTTTTGAATGATTTCTTCATATACTATATTATACGTACAATGATCATTTGTATCTTCAATTGTAGGTGGACGTATTAGTATTTTCACATTTTTGGAAGTTCTAGCTCTGGATAAAGCGACATAAAGTTGACCGTGGGAGAAAACTGGTTCGCGTAAATAAATTCCTACAAAATCTAATGTTTGACCCTGAGCTTTGTTTATTGTCATTGCAAAACATAGTCGAATTGGAAATTGCGTTCTTTTAAAAGCAATAGGTAATTTTTCATCTGCTGATGCTAATAATGGTATTCTTGGAATAAATACATGTGTGTTTTTAAAGTCACCACTGGCAATAGTAGCACTTATGACATGCTTGTTAAAATTATGACATATTAATCGTGTCCCATTACATAATCCTTCAGAAGGATTTAAGTTTCGCAATAATATAACTGGACAGTCTTTTTTCAAAGTCAATTTGTACGGGGGTAAATTAGCAGGATTTAAGGTGTGTAAGAAATCCTCGAATTGACATTGATCACCTGGTTCTAGAGTTTCATCAATTGCAGTATAAATTTTAGCATCATTAGGAAGTTGATGTATAAGCATATCATTAATTTCGTTAACAAAGTCATTTTTTGTAGTTAAAATAACTCGGGAAGTTATAGAAGATAGGTCTGAGAAGAATGTCCTTATATTAGGATAAGTTTCTCTAAATAATTGATTTAGGGATTCTATTTCATTTGTATAAGGAATGATAAAATTACGTGGAATTTCAATTTTGTTGTTGTTGTTAGTTATTTCTTGTCCATTTCCAATTCGCATTAAATATTCACAAAAAGTAGGATCTTCTTTTGCTCGCATATTTTCTGATAAGCATAACTTTTCAAGTTGATTCCATATATCGGAATATAATAAGCTCTCAGATACAAAATCTTCTCTTTTTCCATTGCGAACAACAGGCAATGTCTGTCTAAAGTCTCCTCCAAAGACTACGACTTTTCCACCGAATAAATTTGGTTTACCTGTTAGGTCCTTTAAAAGAATATCTAAAGCGTGTATCATTTTATGTTTGGCCATTGAGACCTCATCCCAAACAATTAATTTTGAATCTTGAATTAGAGATGCTAATGAACTTTGTTTACTAATGTTGCAAGTAAAGTTATTGTCAATATCTATTGGAATTTTGAAACGTGAATGTGCAGTTCGACCTCCGGGGAGAATTGAAGCTGCAACACCCGAACTTGCAGTTGCTAAAGCTATAAATCCTTTTGATCTTACATTTGCTAATAAAGCTCTATATAAAAATGTTTTCCCAGTTCCTCCTGGACCGTCGATGAAAAAAGCACCTGCTTTATCTGAATATACTCTATCAAGTATCGTATTAAATGCCCTTTTTTTATGCGGATTTAACTTTGTTTGTAATAGTAAATCTTCTTCATTTACTATTATATTTCTTTCGAAGTCGACATCTTTTGCTTCTTTAGTTACTACAGAAGGTATAATATTTTCAGAAACAAAATTATATTCCTTTATATTGTGTCCCATTAAATGTAAAAATTCATTGATGTGATTTATAACTGAATGTTGAATAGATTTTGTTCCTAAATTAGGAATTTTTTTGAAATCTTCAGACATTGAATCTTCAAATATTTCCCATAATTCTTTAGGATTAACAGGATTGCAGTAAACTAATATTGTGGCGAATAGACGTCTTAAACTATAAGGCATTTGATAGGTCACAGCTTCATACATACAGTCTAGTAAACTTTTATCAGAATGTAATAAACATTTTTTTTCTGCAGCTTCTCTAAATGTATCACAACATATTCCGTTAATTGTTCGGAGATCTTCGTATGATTTAGGTCCTTTTACATTTGCTAAAAGTAATCTAAGATAGTATCTTTCTCCTTCAGTTGGATGACATGTGACAATTCTACCGACAGCATTACTATGTCGTCGTCGACGTGACCACATTCTATCTGTTGTTGACCAAACAAAATACTTTGGAAAGTCTTTGTATAATAAATTGAGTTCTATAGCATTTTTATTGATCCTATTCATTTCAAAAAATTCAGTTAACATTGTTCTTCTTATCATTGGATTATTTAGAATTTGATCTACAGTTTGATTGCTCTTAAAGGATACATATTGGTGTCTATCTAGATGTAGTTGAAGTTGGTATACAGTTGGAGTCATTTCACTAATAGGAAAAGCAAATAGACGCCATGCAGCCTCTGGGGGAGAGACCCATCTAGCAGCTTGATATTCTTTTATTTCATCTATTTCAACATTTGAGTCATTACTATGTATAGAAAATGCAATTTTGTCATGCCCTTTACAAATATATTTATAGATGTATTTGACCACCTTAATATCTGAACATACTTCAACATTAATATGACAATTGAATTTACGAAGTAAATAGGGATTATATGGGACTACCCAAGTATTATCAATGTTATATCCTTTGAATTGTACGGGTGTTTCCAGCTTTCGTCTTCTGTAAATAGGATAGGAATTCTTTCCTTTTGTTGTTTGTTCTGAGAGTTCTTTAGGATATTTGAATTTGCAATGATTTGTTTTCATGCAAGGACATGTTGGATTTAGATAGCCGCAAGGTCCATGAATCATGTGTTTAGTCACAAGAGTGTATAAAACGTGATCCGTACAATCAGGTAATTCTGCGCAAACAATTTTATCATAAGCCTCTGGTGTTAATAATTTATATTTATCTGTAAGTATAATAAGAAAATGTGCGTGGGGGAGTCCCCGCTTTTGAAATTCTATTGTATACATTAAAGCTGCAACTTTTCCAAATATATTATTTTTTAGTACATCTTTTTTAAGCTCTTCAACTTTTGCTCTAAATACTCGACTTACTAAATCAGGTCTGTTTTGAACTTCATCGGTTGACAATAAATGTTCTTGTATTTCTGGCCATGAAGGATTGCAAGTCATTGTCAAAAATATGTCGGGTTTTCCAAAATGTTGTACTAATGCAATAGCATCCATATATCGACGACGCATGTCTCTTGGACCTCCTATAAAAGTTGCAGGTAGTATTCGTCCTTTTCCAATATTTGAAGCATCTCTTTCACCATGTCTTAATATATCGATAATCCCTTGTAACACCTCAACTCTAAATAAATTTTGATTAAATGAGAAGAAATCTAATCGTTGTGTCTCAAGTTTTATGTATTGGTCAACTATATATTGCTGGAACAGTCTTCCACAATGTAACGTTTCATTTGGTTCTTTTTGTCTTATTTGAATTTTATAACAATAATATTCACGACAAGAAACAGTTTGTCTTTTCTTCTTTCCCTTTGATAAAACTTCAGATTCCATGTCGAGTAGGCCCTCAATTGAAGCCATGTTCATTACACTTGGTAGTTGTTCACTTTCACAGTAAATTTGATAGTTTGAAATGTTATATGTTTGTTTGACCTTTTTAATACCACAATGCCATCCATTTTGACCGTGAGGAAATAACAATGGATATTGTAATGGATCATAACATCCATAGTAGTAATTTACCAATTGTGATTTTTCATTGTGGGTGTATATTCTAATATGAGGTGTTGAAACTTTTTCATTTGGTTGTTGTTCTATCCAAATTGCCCCTATTTCAGAGGCGGTTGGCAAATTATATGTTCGTTGATCTAAACCAGAATCTGATTTAAGGGCAATGTAGAATTCAGATAGTTTTGGAACATTTGTTAACGATTTTAGAAAGATAGTATATGGGTTAGCTTTTAGTATATTCATCAAGTTTATCACAATGGACTGACTAAGATTAGCTGGTAAAGCCATTCGATTTGTCATCTCAGCTTCATTATCATAGAAATAGAGTTGTAAATTTTTTGGTCTTTCATTTGCAGCAATTAAATCATCAATAAAGTGATACATTTGTCCCTGAACTCTAAATGTATATATGCCGCGATTTCTCTGTGCTAAATTTTTGTCATAATTTACCCCAAGAGAAGTGAATGCAAACATATTATTGTACATTCTACTGTAGGTACGAAAATGTTTAGATTCTTCGGTGTTGCCCAGAAAGAGATTGCTTAACTTTGTGGGCATTTGATGAGAAATCAGTTTAATTGATCCATTATCACAACAAAAACCGGGTGATTCATATTCAAATCTTTTTGCTGCACAAAATTTACAATCAGGAACCTTTTTTAGTTGCACATAATTTTTTGACAACAAATTACAGTTCTGTAAATTGATTTCCAATCTTTTTTTACCTGTACATGATAAATTATAATACCATTATGAGCAGAACTTAAATGTAGTATTACTTTAGTAGAAAGAGACGTACATGTATTTGAAGTAACCAGTGGGGATGACATCTTCTTTGCCTCATCATATCTACGTGATGTTGATCCTGATATTTGAAAATTCAATATTCAATATTTAGAAAGATAGAACTTATGTGATTAGTTGTAATTTTTCAATTTACTCTGACTTACCTATTTCAAATGTAGTGATGCAACCAGAAGTGTCCAAAGGCACGGAAGTGTCTCCTAAAAAATGGTTCAAGATAAAGTGTTGTAATTGATAACAAATAAATTTTATGTATAAAGGTTTACATACACGAACACAAGTGAGATTATGCGTAAATTTAGCTTTTCTAACCTTCGTCTGTAGGTAATGAAGGATGACAAATTGCTTCGTCTGTAGCTAATGAAGGATGACAAATTGTAAGCATATTTTGGTCTCCTTCTTGGCTGTTCACCTGTGATGACGACATCATGTTATTTGAATGTTGCAAGAGACGCTGCCTTTTTGATTGAGCTCTTTTAGCTTGTTGTTGTGATAGAAGTAATTGTTTTCTTTCTGGTGACATTTGTGCATATCTAGTACGACGTAGCATATTTCTGTGGATACGTTGTTGTTCCTTGATATTTTCAGTGTTCTGGAGCGCATCATCATTGCTTGTTGACATTCCTGTTGCACTGAATTTTCAGTTTCGTAAAAAAACCATGCAGTTCATTCTTTGACCCAAACTAAAATCTCATAAGAATATAAAATCATAACATCGGTGAACACTCGTAGATACCCACATATAAAGAGTCAAAAGATATATGGAGTACAAAGGGTAGCGAGTTTTCTTCGGGGCTCGAGAAAAGAAGAAATCCATTAGTTAGAAAATATAGAAGGCAATATGGTCCGTCAGGAGTTCAGCAAAAAACATCTATAAGGACATTACTCTTTCAGATTGTATGACTTTCTAAGTGTCTTAAAGTTGTGGTTTACTGATTTTAATATAACTTATGGTCATCACATCTATTGTGTCGTAATTGTCCGCAAGAACTTGAAAGTTAAGTTTTCTAAGGTACAATTATATGCAAATATATCAATAAAAAGAAACTAATTAGAGATGTCTAATCAATCTAAAGACTAAAATTTAAACATAACTTGTCTCATTATATTAACTTTCAAATAGTAAAGTATCAGCATTTTCATTCCACAATGTTATGTCATTTACCAAAGTCAAGAACACAAGGTTGTAACTGATTGCTAGGGAAAAACTCATGTAGTTTGTAATCACTTTCAGCTAGCGGAAGAGAATATATTTTCAAAGCTACTCATCTAAGTAAGGCTAACTTAGAAATTTAATTCAAAAAGAAAATGTATTCTCTTCCCTTCTTTGAAGGACCCTAGTACTGTCAAGGGCAACATCTAACCTCCAACATATCTATGAACTTTTTCCTCTTATCTCACATCAAGTAAAGCAATATCATAGAACTTTATCAGAAAACACACCTCTTAAATTCCCCATTACTACATCAACAGAAAATGATTACTCCAAGTTCAAACCACAATAATATATTTGAACTCCGGTTTCTAAATTAGAGAATACAGATCCTATTGATATCTGAGATTAAATATTTTTCTCTAAATGACACATAAAATAGTTATTGTAAGAAAGGAAAAAGTTCAGAGCATATCCCTAAATATTACCCGGCACAACAATATCTCCTAAAATATACCTGAAGATCTTTAATTTCTCACAATAAGTAATCTACATTATACGCAGTTGAATTTTGAGGTCTTCATTGGTGTGTGATCGAAATTTCTGGTTACCTCTTATAATCGAATTAAAGACTACAAAATTGAGAATAGGAGGACTAACACAGGAATTATGTACATGCAACATACTTATAACCACATACCCACAAAACAGCAAAATGAAAAGCAATATCAAAACAATCGAACATACAATCAACAAAATAGGATCTAAACCGAAAAAAATACTTACGAAGTGCAGTAGATTTCATTGCTCATTGAAGAAGATGATGAGAAAGAGAGGGGAAAAAATGAGAGGGGAAAAAGCAAAGTGAAAGAGGGGAAAAGGGCAGAAAGATGGAGAGAGAGAAAGGGAGGGTTGAAATATTACCCTTATATTATATATATTATATATTATTTTATTATTTATTATATATTTATTATTTATTACAATGTAGAGTTTGTCCTTTCTTGAATTGAAATGGGTCCCATACAGGGTACAACTTCCATTGAATCAGGTACAATTAGTCACTGCTGTGTTGGTCCTCTCTTGTTGGCTTATATATAAGGGTAAAATAAAATGTAGGCCTATTGTTTTTGTTTTTATGTGAAAAATCTTTAAATCTTTATTTGCTTAACTTTCAATTCACTTCTAACCATCAAATAAAATGTGAACCACGTGTCCTCCAAAATCATTCTTCTTGTTTCGAGAGAGTGAGAGGCGGCGCGTAATACCTAAAAAAAGTTGTTCTTTAGTAACCAAATTTTACCACCTTTTTTTTCATCTCTAAGCATCTCTATACATGCAAAGCTTGAAAAAGAAATATATTCAGAATCTGAAACTTGAATGTCATGATCGATTTGCATGTCATTTCTTCGTAATAAAAAAGTTGTTTATAGATGGATATCACAACCCCGACATTACAGCCCAAATAGGTGATTGTAATTTGATGATGGCTTCTCATAAAATAAAAATGTAATTTGAAAGGTATTGTATCATTTTAAAACTTTAAATTATATAACTTAAATCTTCATACTTATTAATAAGATTTTTGACAACAAAACCCAGCATATTGTATTACAACAAATAACTAACATTTCTTAATATAAATAAATCTAGGAAATTATAAACTATAAGCTTATAAATAAAATATATGTTTTAATTTAGTGACAGAATATGTTATTGACTATATTTTAAAGTTGCATTGTTTGGAATTCTGGTAAAATTATTTAGATTCATTTATGCACTGCCGCATATTTCGTGTTAAAATTTGTTATTATAATTATAGTTTATCATAATAGTACTAAATTCATTTACGATATTATGCGAAGAAGAGAATGTGAATAATATACCAAACTTATGCGAAATTTTGATTTCAATGACAAATCTACTTATTTGATTATAATACAATCAATGCAACAGAGTGCAAGAGTATGAATTAAAACGTGAATGTGAGGTTACGATCTTTCTCACTCATGAATATCATTTCGTCTCTTTGCATGACAATTCGAAAGCACCTTGTTACTCTTTCCGCAAAGAGAAACTCGAAGTTGGCTGACAATTATGACATGACTTGCTCAATAATTATGTCATGGAGACGCAGAGCGAACTTTTCTATTAGATAAGAGTTGAATCAACAGAAGTATAGCTATATTTTTGTGCGTCAAAGTTGTAATAAAATGAGCAAGACAATTAGGTTACAAAAGTTTCATCAATTCTTTTCATTTTCATTTCTCTAACAAAACATTGAATTGCAAGAGAAATTGGTGGAGAGTTTGGAAGATAAGAATAGAGTTTCTCGATAACTTTTTTTGGGATGTGTGGACACTTTTTTGTCTTCTTTTTCCGTTTGCTCTATTCATTTCCATTTTGTTTAGTCGTTCACTTCTAATTCTGTTGTTAGAAGAGTAAGTTGACAAAGCACTTGATTCAATATATTGAGGAACTAGCAATTGATGTAACACAAGTATATATCTTGATTGAATTGAAAGATTAGTTACAAATTCCAAATAACAAACATGATATCTACCTACTAGAAGTAACACAACTCCACACTGCACACGCTGTTTTTGCTTTAATTTGGGCTTGTTATGCTTGAGATTCCTGGTCTGTGAGTGATAGTCGCATGATATATGACTGATATGAGGGATGAGATAAAACTAAATGAATAATGTGATTCTATACGCATCAATTGTACAAGAGGAGGAGAGTTAAATATACACATATAATATTCGAAACTTTTTGGTAGACTAAATTATCGTACAACTACAAGATCTTGTTGGATTTTAAAAGATGTGAATGGAAAATGAAGAGTTACGATTTTTATGAAGAATTGTGACTTTTAAGAAAAGTTGCGACTTTTATGAAAAGTTGTGACTTTTATAAAAAGTTGTGATTTTGATGAAAGGTTGTGACCTTTCCAAAAGATTGTGACTTTTTCAAAAGTTTGTGACTTTTCCGGTAAGGCACGATAAAAACTTTTTCACACTACCCTTTGTTTTCTATAAATTGAAGGATTTCCTCTCATTTTAGTTAAAAAAATGAATATTTCTGGACTTCTTCTACTACTACTAAATCTAGTATTCTAAGTGTACTTTATTGCTGTTGAGTGGTTTGCTTACACCGTGGTTTTAGGTACCGATACACTAGTGAGTAAGATCGTTCTATCCTGGGATCGAGGATATATTCCATTAACCTCGGGTACTTGAGGGGAATAATTTCCTTAAGGGGACATTGTGCATTCAGTGGACTCGGTTTTCTTTCTTTGAGAAAAATATTTTTATATTGTTTCTAATATGTTTCTGATTCTATTTTCTCTACTAGTTTTAATTTTCTAGTTTGAAAATACTCTTTAAACTTTGTTGTTCTCTACCAAGTTCTTCAAAGTTTTGTTCTAAGTATCTTAAGAATACAAGATGAACAACAAACTTAAGGAAATTACTATACTGTTGGTATTTCTTGTATTCTACTGATTGAGAGAAACAAATCATGGAAGTAGAAGATTAATGCATTACTTCTCCAGAATTTGGTGCTTTGTTTAGCAGGGTCGAAGTGAGAATGTACTAGAAGAATTGATGGTATTTCGGTTAAAGATTACACAAGATAATCCTCTTATTATTTATCTAAGGAAGAAAATAGTTTCTAAAAGTTAACAATTTTGATATTTATCATGTATGTCTTTGGAAAAAGATCTGCAAACCATATGATTTTTTGAATGAATTTCCTTGGCAAAAAGTGTTGCCTTTAAAATTCTTTAGTTTGCAGAACGAGAGATGCACACGTTTGTTTGATAAAATAGTATGTAAAAATGTTATAGTTGGAAGGCTATTTGAAAAGAAAAGCATATATATGTGACAATCTATGAATATGTTCAATTCTGTTTGGAGACTGACAAAAAACTTTTGTAGTTTTGTACTCCATGTGAAATTTGATTGTTGATTTTTATAGACTAAATTTTTTTGTAGTTTTCTACTCTGGATAAACTAGACTATGCAATTGGTTTGAAGAATATGAAAACTTCACATAATAAGTCAATGTTGTACTTTTGATTTTCTATAAACTTCACTGTTATACAGAAATAAATTGTACAAAATTTTTTTTGTCTTTATTGTTAGTATTTTAAATACTAAGTGATATGTCTATTTGTGATAGAGAAAAAATACTAGTGATTTAGAGTTTGTGATTTTGTGCCTCTATGGAATGAACTTTGACATTGTCTAAAAATTGTCAAATGAAATTGAAGCACTATAATTATTTTGTAGAATAATATTTTCAAAAGTGGTTTCATGTTGCCAATGACACTTTGATAGCATGAGGAAAAAAATATGTAGAAAAACTATTTTCAAATACTTGAAAAATATTTTTGAGATCATATTTACAATGTGGGGGGTTCTTTGCTTATGACAAAGATAAAATTAGATTTAGTGTATAATTTAAATTTGAAGCAAAAGATATGAAATTCGATGATACTTTTGTATTATGTTAGACCCACAAAATTCTTGAAGTATATTTTATGTTGTGGTCGTTGAGCTTCTCTTTTACTAGTATATGATATGACTAGCATGAAACTACCAAATTACATGTATACTTGTTCAAAATGATTGTGTTCTTTTATGAAAAATTGTCACTTAAAATGTTGTTAATTTTCATGAAAAGATATGTCTATTAAATATATATAACTATGTGTAGAGACATGAATATTGGTGAATAGTCATTTGTCATGTTTTTTAAGAGAAGCATTTGGATTATATTGCCTTTATTGGACCCGATGAAACTTTGTTCATGGGAAGTTCTATAACAATCAAATTGAAAAGTTATGGAAGGTCCTTCTGAAAAGGACATTTGACAAGGTGAGGAGTCTAAACAATGTTTGTATCACACAAAATTGTAAGAAATAAGAACAAATATTTGTGAGGAAAAGCTACCTCGCGGAGAGCTTTTCAAACTCAATATTTTTATTTGTTCTTACTTGCTTGAGTCAAACTGTTTGTGAATGTCAATTACAAAACTTTGAAAGGAAAACTGATCAACTTAGAAGTTTTGTCTAACTTTGAGTGCGATAAATTAAAATGTCAAGTTTGTGTGGAATCTAAGTATGCAGAGCATTCTTATAAATATGTTGAAAGGAATTCTAATCCCTTAGAATTGATTTACACTGACATTTGTGATATGAAGTCAACACCATCTCGTGGTGGAAGAAAGTATCTCGTAACTTTCATTGACAATTGCATTAGAAACGACTATGTCTATTTGATGAATGGTAAGGATGAAGCAATAGAAACGTCTAGACAATATAATATTGAAGTTAAAAATCAGTTGGGAAAAAGATAAGAAGTGATAGGGATGAAGAGTATACATCTCACTTTGCAGAAATATGTTTGAAAAATGGAATTATCTATCAAACTGTTGCCCTATTCACCTCAATCTAATGGGGGAAAAACTGAACTTTGAAGGAAATGATGGTTGCATTACTTATAAGTTCAGGTTTACCACAAAATTTGTGTGGAGGAATTACCCTTACTACAAAAAGGGAACAACAAAAAATTTTGTCTTTTCAGAAAAAAAGCAATAAAAAGTTTTGTTTGTTCAGGACACAATCTATTCCATATGACAAATGGAAAGGAAGGAAATCCAATTTGAAATATTTCAAAGTGTGGGGGTGTCTAGCCAAAGTCCAAGTTCCTATTCCTAAAAGGATTAAAATAGGACCTAAGACTGTGGACTGTAAAATTAGACTTGAGTAGTCTAGTGAAAGGTCTAAACGACCTTGGAAAGAAAAATGGAGAATATACTTAATAAAGAGATTCAGAGGCGTAGTAAATGTCAAAGGACATCTACTTCCTTCGAATATGATTTTGTAACATTTCTTGTGTCTTCTGTAGACTCATCCTTTTGAAAAGATGTTGTTAATAGTGAGATTGGTTCAATCTTGAGCAATCCTAGTTGGTTGATCTTCCTCCAGGAAATACACCTTTGGGTTCAAAGTGAATCTTTAGAAAGGAAATGAAAGTCGATGGAAATATTGACAAATATAAAGCAAGACTTTTTGTCAAAGGCTTTAGACAAAATAAGATTTTGATCTTGTCGACACATGCTCGTTAGTAACTAGAATTACATTCATCCGGATGTTAATATTATTAGTTGCGGTATATGACCTTCAAATTCATCAAATGAATGTGAAAACAACTCTCTTAAATAGAGAATTGGAGGAAGAAATTTACATGGAACAGCCCGAGTGTTTTGTGGTTCCTGGTAAAGAAAATAAAGTGTGTGAACTTATAAAGTCACTTTATGGACAAGCACCCAAACTATGACATAAGAAATTTGACCAAACCATGTTGGCAAATGAATTTAAGAATGATGAAAGTGATAAATGTGTTCACATTAAAATCACAAGGTCGTTGTTTGTTTGTATATTAGTGATATGCTGATCATCAATAGAGACACTAATGACATAAATGCTACTAATAGAAAGCAAGTTTGATATGAAAATTCTTGGAATTGCTAATGCGATCTTAGGTATAAGAATCCTTAGAACTCCATAATGTTTAGCATTGTCACGGTCTCATTGCATTGAAAAGTTACTTGACTAGTTGAAATGTTTGGATTTCAATATTGTCAAGTCTCCAATAAATGTAAGCTTTGCATTTCAAAAGAGTGAAGGCGAAAGTTACTCACAATTGGATTGTGCTAGAGTATTGGGAAGTATGATGTATATCACGAAGTGTGCGCGATCAGATATAGCATGTGTTATTAATGAATTGAGTTGGTTCATGAGTGATCCCAATCGAACTCATTGGATGACAATGATTAGAGTTTTGGGGTATTTAAGAAATACTCAAAACTATGTCTTGCCTTATAACAATATCCAGCAGTATTGAAAGGATATAGTAATGCAAATTGGATCACCGGACAAATGAAGTAAAATCCACGAGTGGATATGTATTTACTCTTGGTAGAGAAGCAGTGTCTTGAAAATTTTCCAAAAAAGACATGTATCGCTAGATCTCCAATTATTTATGAGCTACATGCTCTAGATAAGGTCGGTGAATAAGTTGAAAGACTCCGAAATTTCTTGATAGATATTCTTTTTTGGCCCAAACCATTGGCATCAGTATGCATACACTTTGATAGTCAAGATGCAATAGGTAGAGCATGGAGCATGATGTATAACGGAAAGTCTCGTCATATAAGACATCGACATAATACCGTTAGAAAACTACTCTCTAGTGGAATTATCAGAATTGACTATGTAAAGTCAAAGGATAATGTGTCGTATCCACTTACAAAAGGCCTAACTAGAAAGAAAATTGAAAGATCATCTAAGGGAATGGATTTACGGCTTAGGACAAGTCATCATGGCGGTAACTCTACCTAGCAGACTGGAGATCCCAAGAGCTAGGTTCAAGGAGAAAAACAAAGTTGTGACTGACGGTTCGACATTGTCAACCAACTCAATCCATTTTCATGATGAAGGCAATGCTCAGGAACAAGGATACAATATTAAGGCTTGTTAATGAGTTAATAAAGCTTAATGTTTTTAATGATTTGCTAAGTTTGGCAGATTTGACCAAATAGTGTATCTACGCTATAACACGGTTAGAAATCACCTATGTGAGTGTGAAGTGTAAGCCACTTCAAAGAGAATTATTGTCAAAAGCCTATTCTCTATACACTCATGAAACCAGGAGGTATTCATGGCTGAAATGAACACAACCGTAAGAATCATAAATTGTAAAGGGTTAATTGTGTGACATATGGTTGTCTAGGTATACACCAAATCTCGATGGTTCAAAGATATCGCATTAACCGATTGACCGAGTATATCCGACATATGTTTACTACGGAAAATCCAAGGGGAAACCTACTTATCCAGATGCAATTAATTCTTGCTTGTAAAGTACACATACTTGTCTGTTTCTTTGTATTGGAGTCATTCCACATTCATGCGGGGCATTGTTGGGTTTTAAAAGGTGTGAATGGAAAATGAAGAGTTGCGACTTTTATGAAGAATTGTGACTTCTATGAAAAGCTGCGACTTTTATGAAAAGTTGTGACTTCTATGAAAAGCTGCGACTTTTATGAAAAGTTGTGACTTTTATAAAAAGTTGTGATTTTGATGAAAGGTTGTGACCTTTCCAAAAGATTGTGACTTTTCCAAAGGTTTGTGACCTTTCCGGTAAGGCACAATAAGAACCTTTTCACACTACCCTTTGTTTTCTATAAATTGAGGGATTTCCTCTCATTTTAGTTTAAAAAAATGAATTTTTCTGGACTTCTTCTACTACTACTAAATCTAGTATTCTAAGTGTACTTTACTGCCATTGAGTGGTTCGCTGACACTGTGGTTTTAGGTACCGATACACCGCTGAGTAAGATCGTTCTATCCTGGGAGGATATATTCCATTAACCTCTGGTACTTGAGGGGAATAATTTCCTTAAGGGGACACTGTGCATTCAGTGGACTCGATTTTCTTTCTTTGAGAAAAATATTTTTATATTGTTTCTAATCTGTTTCTGATTCTATTTTCTCTACTAATTTTAATTTTCTAGTTTGAAAATACTCTCTAAAGTTTGTTGTTTCTTACCAAGTTCTTCAAAATTTTGTTCTAAGTATCTTATGAATACAAAATGAACAACATATCTAACATATCTAAGGTCTCAACGGCTTCTCATGATTTTGAAGTTTGAAAATACATACCGCTATTTTAGAGCAATTTTGAATCAAATGTTGGTTCTCTGGGATTTGGACACTTTCTAAAGTTTAACGCACTGTCTTAGTGTTGCTATACCATTTATAAAATGGGCATCATTACTCATAAAAAAAATTGTTGGACTTTGTTGTAGCTTTTACTTTGTTCAAATTTATTTTTGGCTCAAATAGGCTAAAATTGGGTTGAACCTGCAAAATTTCAAGAATTGTAACATATCACTATTTAATTTTGTAGCCACAATTTGTATATTAATCAAGATAATAGAAATAACAAATTCTTAATTTTAAAGCGCAAAGTTATCAAACATATACCAGTCAAATAAACATATATTTAGGATAGCTCACTCAACATGTATTCTAAAATGAAAAAAATATAATTTAATTTCTTTCATTATTTTGATTTCAGAAAAGTAAAATTTTAATTTACAAATGAAAAAAATGAATAAATAAATTCTAAAAAAATATAACATAGATGAGAGTTTATGCTTTTAATAAAGGAACATTTATTAAACCAATAGAGTCTTAAAAGTAGCAATAATTGAAAACAACTTTTTTATATGATATATAAGAAACAATAGTTTTTGAAATTTTAATTCTAACTTGTGTACTTAGACCTTTTTTTTGTTTCTTTAATTCTAGACACCTAAAATATTGCATTGTATTAATCTACACCAGAAGATCTATCAACTCATATAGAGCACAAATAAATAATGTGTTCTTAAAAAGGGATATATACGAATACGAGTAATTTGCAATGAAAGAAAGAAGAATTTCTTCCTTTTAATAATAATATTACATGACATTATTAAGAATTAAAAGAGTAAAGTTAGAAACAGTGGTATCGGATGGAAAATAATGTCTTTTAATTTTATGTTTTTAAACATGTCACTTGAAAAGTTATAATTAAAAAATCGAGAAAAAATATATTTTTTTTCAAATAGACTAAAAAAAAAATAGTAGAAATAAATTAATACAAAGGAAGTAATATTACCTGACTTCGAGATACATTGCAGTTTTAACTTTTTATTTTCTAGGGTGTCCAATACCCTTGTAGTACAGTAGATTGAGTGACTTCCAAAAAGCAAATCTTAATTGAGAAACTATTTGAAATATTATCTCATATAATTAAATATTATTAATTTCAACACATCACGTTACGATTATAGTCAGATTTTGACCGCTAGCTAACGGATTGCTAAAATTTCAGCTATAAATACTAAAAAAAGATCCTGGCGGTTCATCGAGATTTCTGGCAAGTCTTGACAATTTTGTTATAAATTCCAGCAATTGCAGATTTTGTTATTTTTGCACCACCCAAAAAACAATTAAACGGTTATATTGAAAGATCTTATTCGTGCAAATTACTCAACAATAATTGCGGTGAGTTAGGCCCAAATAATTAATTGACGAATGACGACAACAACAATATGATCTAAGCTAGCATTGGAACTCTGGGAAAAAAAGCTTTTGAAGTGCTGTAAAATATATTTTTGAAATTTGAAGTTCTTTAAGAAATTGAAGTTTCGTGATGGAAGTTGATTTTTTTTAAAAAAACTGATGTAATTTCAATTTTCATGAACAAATACTAAGGTTTTAGAAAATCCAGTCGATCGTTTTTCTTTCTTCAAACTCAGTGAGAAGTTGGTTTTTTTCTGATTTTGGGCCTATTTTATTGAGAAATGGAGGATTGTAGTAGTCGACTTGACATGAATTTTGGACAATAGTGAGAGTTTGACATAGTCATGTGTAATTGCCTTGGTACCCAATGGATACAGTCAGATCTTGCAGATATATATGGCTTGATGCTCTGATGAAAGCAAGTCATGTTGGTACCATTGAATAAGTCTCAGAAAGGCTAATAATCCCTTCCTTCCCTATAATACCAAACAAACAAATCAGCCATCCGCCCACTTCCGATGAACAATATCGTAGCAATATAGAGACTTATGTGGGTCAAAAATATTGAATCCTCTGGAACCATCACCAAAACACAGAAAAAATCACGAATACTAAAAAGCATAAACTGCTCGTTTTTTCTTTCTCGCGAGTAAAGGTATTAACAAAATGGATATGTTTACGCGAGTAAAGGTATTAACAAAATGGATATACTAAACATAAGAGGATAGCAATTTGTTGTTTTACTTTTTCGTCAACAAGAATTGATCAGGGAACTATTACAACTATCTGTCACATTGGGATACACTTGATCTTACTCTAAGACAACTTCGGGTTTACGAAGAAAAAACAAAAAAAAATATTAAGTGTGAAGAGATACAGGTTAGAGGGGAATTAAGAGACTAATTTGTTAGAAGATATCATTTTCATCCCATGAATCAACAGCAGCAGCTAGTCCCTCCTTGTGTCACATTTGGCTTGGTTAGTGGATATCGATCTTCAACGTTCCTTTCTCTCTGATTATGTCCATATATTCTTCAAGAAAATTGTTCAACAACTCTTCTGGCAAGCACAGCATCTTCCATCTCGTTGATCAAAGTTAATTGAACTTGTACTGGATGAGTTTCCAGTTGATCCTTTGCTTTGCTGCTAAAACAAAAAGGACAAACATGTCAGATAATAAGGATTTGTGGATATGGGTGTCCTAGTTTTGGCACAACTTATAGTAGTAGTCGGCATAACTTATACTAGTAGTATCAGTGTGATGTTTAAAAGGGGACTAAGCTATGTTGAAATTGCAGCAGGTATTGCTTCATACACTTGATAATGGAACGAAAAATTAAGGGATGAATCAACTAATAAGTTCTCTGTGTATAAGAGAGTGACGGAACCAGATTTTTCGCTAAGGGGATTCGAAATAGGAAGAAGCTGGGTTTCAATATCTAATATCCACTATATATAAATTATTTCAACCCCCTTTGCATATCCACATTTTTTAGAACAAAAGATTTCTTGGAAGTAGCAGATTCATACCTTATTCTTGCAGGACTTGATGATTGCAGTTAACAACTCGTCTCCTGCTAGTTTCCTCACTTGCTGAATCAAGTCTCGTCTTGTGATTTTTCTCCCCTGTTAACAGAACTAGATATGAACAACTGTGCTTGAAAAAATAAATTATATACACGGAAAAAATAGAGAGTTCAAGCGCATACCTTATGATCATTATGATATTTCGTAATCAATTTGACAGTCTGAGGCGGCAAGAATTTCGATAGAGCAGAAATCAGTGCAGGAAATGTAATCCAAGGTGATTTTGGATTCTGAACAGGAACTGCATTCCTTTGAGACTCTGCAGAAATTAGAACAAGAATTAACAATCTAACACAATCCTCTAAAACATTCCAATTCTCTCAAGGCACTGCTTAAGTGTTCACCTTTAGCATGTGAGCTGACTCTGAAACTGACCATAAATTCTGGGAAAACGTAACTGTTCATGTGAGTACTCCACACGATATACTTTCTAGGAGAAGATAAATTATCAACCCCTGTATCGTATTCCTCAGAACTCGGATGGCACTGTCCTGATCCAGGATGAACAACTTCAGTTTTTCCCAGTATCACACGACAAAGCAATAGATGCCTTACTCCATTTTTATCAGGAACAGCAGCTTGCAGACTGCAAAAAATTCATGAATCAGTTAAGAATGAAAAAAATCATAATCTAGAACAGACGAATTAAAGGCGAGGGTAAATTAAGTACCAATCGTGTGAATTATCATCCGGAGAAAGGCATATGGCTTGAGAATAAGCTCCATTGTTTGATGGATGAGAAAATCCATGTGAAAATATATTATTAATCTCATCTTTCGAAGCTCCAAACCAAGCATACTTCACATTAGCATTCCCTCCGCACTTCTTCTCCACCGCTTTAGAGAAAATAAGAAACGATTGAAGCTTCGCTTGCTTGATAAAACTAGAGCAAGTCTCCTTATGAATTGCCGTAATTTCCGTCGATAATCCAAAACAACCCAAACCCGATAGAAATTTGTTGCTTATAATACCATATATCTTATCGCCTTCATCAATTCTCATCAAACCAGAACTTCTCTCTTCTTGTACCGAACCAACAACCGAACTCTCCGAATCGGAAACTTCTGGATCTTGCACGTCATCGGAGCTTGAGCTTGTAGATTCGGCAAATTGATTTCCAAATCCTGAATGAGCCATAAACTTGTGATGCGGTGAGTACTGTTGAACTGCTGCTGCTGCTGCTTCCTCACGCAGAAAGGAGAAGAACTGAGGCTTCACAAAGTTCTCCATTGCAGAATAATCCGAACAAGTAACTAAAAATTATTCGAATCTACCAAGTGTTCGATCAATTTCCGTATAGAATTTGATTCTTATTGAAGACAAATTCAAGGTAGCTAAGAAAAGAAGAGAATATTCACAATGAAAAAAAATTCAAAACGAATCAATACTTGCTTAGAAGAACCAAAAGCACATTGTAGAATGGAATCTCAATAATTGTAAACTCTAAACCAAAAAAAACTGGAGAATTAACCAAATCAATGAAGAAGTATTTGTAAGTTTGATAACTTGAAAGAAAAGAATGAATAGAATGGAAGAAATAGGGAATCAATAGCCAACGGAAAACACCGCCACAAGTTTACTGCTTGCTTGCTTTCAAGTGGGCGGTGAAGTTGGTTTTCTTTTTTATGTATGTATAGCACTCAGTTTTCATGAGCCGACGGATTTGTTTACTTGCGTGGGAAGGCGTGTGAGTTGGCGGTTTAAAAAGGGTTCGTTGAATTTATTTTTGGTTCATTTCCAATTTTGACCTTATTACTTAAATGGGTTTCGTGTAGAATTTGGTTAAGTAAACGTTTCTTAATAACGTGTGCAACTACGTGGACGTGTCGTATTTGGTCAATATTTATGTATTTTTTGCAATTTGGATATTTATTCTTACTCAAGTCTATTTAGATTTTGCTTTGGGAGGAAGTTTTTATTTATTATTATTATTCTAGGTAGGTCGGTTTATGCTTTTATTTCTCCCTTTTTCTCTTCGTTTCCAAAATCCAATGATAGAATACTGTATTGTATTTCACATGGGGCAGATTAATTATTGGTCTTTATGATTATTTTTTTTGGAAGGGTATTGCAGTCTACTAGAACTTACTTTCTTTTTAAAATTAACACTGACAAAATCAACATGCACACACTGTTTTGAGGACAAGTTCTATCATCTATGAGTTCGTTTAGGAGCAGGACCATATAAATAAATTTATCTTCTTGGCTATTTAGGGTTGTTAGTTAGCTGGATAAGATTTATGCTATTTATGATTCCAAATAACTAATAAATGTATAAATTATGAGAAATTTTACTTATTATTTTATGTTGGTTAGAAGGTGGAATAATTAAAGCTAAGGGATTAGCTAAATTATCAGAAAATTTGGCTAGATATTTAAAAGATCTATAATATTTTTTTTATTTTAAAATAAACTGATCTTATTTCTATTTTTTTTAAATTAAAAGGTATTAAAATTAAAAGGGTAAAAATGTTCAGAAAGGAAAAATAACATAGGTAAAATATCATTCTGCCAAAAAGAATTTTGACACTACTTGAATAACAGATTTGATCTCTACATTTACTTTGAATTTTTCTATTGAATCTGCCACATCTTCAAAATCCTAAGTTAGACCCAATGAAAAGGATGGTATATCATCAAACTTTTTGTCATGCAAATGTATACCACTGATTATTTTCGTCGATGGAGTTTGAACATCCATTGAATTAGTGAAATAACTATAAGATTGAGGATTTGAAATGAAAGTTCATGAAAAAACTTAGAAATTTGTATAAAAAATACAAAAAATAAAATAAATATAAAATTGATTTACACACATTTTTGGCAATTACCTGAAATTGTGATGCACAATCGGGAGAGTAATGGTGAAAATTCAAAATTCACAATGACATGGGTAAGAGATTTTAGGAGAAATTTAAGTGGAGAGAGAAATGATGTGCTTTAATTTGTATAAAAATATATCTTCCATTTTTTATTTATATTTGATACAAATTCGCGGGTCCCATCCAAATAGAAAGATCGGCGAAATATTAGCTGCAAAATAAAATTAATCTAAATAATAATTATAACATTTAATATGAATTAATTATTTGCTATTCTACGCAATTTTTACAATAAAAAGAGAATACCAACATCTAATTCATCTTGGGTATAACAAAAAAGTTGGTCATTTTCTTTCAAATATTGACCCAGTTAGTATTTCTATGTTGTTTTCTCATTTACTTTTGCACAATAACTTATTTATTGAACGAAAAAGGGTAAAAAGAAAATAAGCAGACTATTTGAAAAAAGTTTAATTATACAGTTCATTTATTATTGGGCTAAAAATACATGTCAGTCCATATTTTTAGTCCATTTCAAGCCCTAAAACTAATACTATTCCGTCTCAATTTATCTGACACTTTTTAGATTTTGAGATTCAAACAAGTATCTTTAATCATAATTTTTTCATGTCTTTTAATTGTTTTAAATTGTAATTTTGGTGACTTATAGTACTGCTTATATAATTTACAAATATATAAATTTCATTTCAAAAAAATTGAAAATTCACGAGCTAATTACCGGTCAAACCTAAACTGTTTGACTCTCAAAAAATAAAAAGTGTCACATAAATTGGGACAAAGAAAATAACTTTAACTTTTTTAGAAAAAAATATTATTTATTACGTGTCATTTTCTCATTGGTAAATTAAATCTCAACCCATTTAGTTTTCTCCTATCCATCCATTCCGGTGCCCCATGACCCAAACCCAATAAAAAAATAGATTGATCATTCTTTCCATTTAATGAGTTTTCTAATTGGGTTTGGATTATGAAGCATGAAATGGATGGGTAGGAGAAAATTAAATGTGTTGTAATTTAATTTATTCGATAAAAAATGACACGTAATAAATAATACTAATATTTTTTAAAAAAAATAAAAAATTAGTAGTTTTATGGGTAGAAATGGATCAAAAAGTGGATTGAATGATATTTTTAGCCCAATAAGTGAATGAAGGGTATATTTAAATCTTCTAAATAATTCAAAGATATTTTTTACCCTCATTTGTTCATTAAATTGAGTCATTTTTTACCAAATTCAAATTCAAATTCAACCAAAAACACATATTTTCCCTCCTATATCACACTTAGCATGATAACTTGTTTTGACCAATCTAAATCCAATGTTTTTTTTTTCCTTTGGCTGATTTGAGTAATAATTGGAATATCTTATCATGGTGTTTCTCTATTTTATTGGAACAAGTGATTTAACAACTTTATTCTCATCAAAATTATCTAATTATATCACAAACCACTTGTTTATTACTCATACTCGATCTCCATCCATTAGTACAACGCATGAAGCGATTAGTGAAAGCAAGGTAACGGTTAATGTTTCAAGCCAATTTGATGGACCAACAATTTGAAGTTTGTTAAATCAAGTTAAATATGAGTATAAGGGAAAGGGTAATTCAAAAAGTGTATGTAAGCTAAATTAATAAGCTAACTAGCAAGCCCATGTTTCATATAATATTATATATTAGTGTATAAGATCAAGTTTTTAAGTATTTTTGTAAGTGTATATATATATATATATAAGTTATGTATATTATTGTATGTCGAATTGTGTTTTGAGGCAAAATGTTTGTAACGTTAATTTTAGACTATATTTTTGAAATGTAAGTTAAGAAATTGTACTTTTATGAAATTTTCGTATAAAATAGGATAACTAGATATCTTATATGAAGAAAATATTTATCATTTATATTAATAATATATGTTTTTTAACTGAAGACTTCTAATACTATTTTAATAAATATTACCGAAAACAGTTTATACACATATAATACAAGTTTTATTCATAATATAATACATTTATCATACATTTTAAAGCACCTAATTTTAACACATTTATATTGCATGCATAATTTATTTTTAATAATATATATTAGATTTATCATAGTATTGCTATAAATTATAATAATGGATTAAAATCTATCATTGAAATTAGTGATTATTTATTAAAAATACCCACCCAAATAATTCTTTTCAATAAAATATGCTTTAGATTTTTTGGATAATCACTAGTTTAATTTTACTAGATATTGGAGTGAGGCACGTGCTAGCCAAATTTAAGTAGTTGGTGCGCCTTACCAGTTTCAAAGCAAACTCCTCTAAAATTTCGGAATATAAATACGTAATTAAGGAAATAAAGCAACTTGAGAAGTTTGTTCAGTTACGGTTATAGTAGTAATTTAGGAAATAAAGTAACTTGTGTTTGTTAAGTAATTAGAGTTTTTTTCCATTAGGGTAATAAGATGTGTATAAATAGATAACTATCTTTGTTTAGACTTCATAATTCACATAATTAGTTTAAGTTTACATAGGTTAATTCTGGATCAAGAATCAATGTCGAAGCCAATGGGAATACGTTTTCATCCTACTGATACGGAGCTAATCAACTATCTTAAGAGGTTTTTCAAAGGCGAATTATGTTTGAATGAACAATGTCCTATCCAGTTTACGGATATATATGGAGATCAACCACCATGGGAGATATTTGGAGCTAATTATGAAGAGAAGTTTCGTTACTTTATTACTCCTTTGAAGAAGCAAAAGACTGAATATAAAAGATTTTCTCGAATTTGTGCTAAAGGGACGTGGCAAGGGCAAACCGGGGAACATCTTATAAGGAGGAATCGTACGGCGCCTGTGCTAGGGTTTAAGAGAAACTTGAAGTTTAAAACAAGTGAGTGTGGCCAAAATAACACCTGGTTGATGGTAGAATATCATGTCGCGGATAGTTTCTTTAAGGAAAATAATCATATTCCTAAGGAAGATTTTGTGGTGTGTCGAATAAAGAAGAAGATGGGTAAAGAGAAGAACGTGGATCATGTTATGGAGGCACAAGATGGAGATGTTGTGGGAATTATTGATCCTATGTTGCTTGAACCTAATCATAATAACGACTACCCCACAAGGGAAGATCAAGTTAGGGTTTGTGATGAACAAGATGCAGTTGAGGCTACAACTACCGAATTTGATGTTCCAAACAGTAGTTATGAAGCTACTACAATGGAGAAGAGAGAGACAACGTTGGAAGTACAAGAAGGTCACGGAGTTGATGATATTAGAAGCGATGAATTTCAGGAAGAGATGTATAGAGCATTTGACGACATTCCTGTTGATATTCCTGACGATTGGTTGCAGAATTCAGCCGTTCTACAAGATATATAATACACATCAAAATATTTATATAGCTCGATCCTTAGATGGATTATGTAGTTGAAAAAAAATTGTATATAGTTCAATTTTGCCCATATATATAAATGT